>APFE030924639.1:123484-155184 GCA_000404065.3 Pinus taeda
CGCGCAAGCACCTCCGAGCTGAGATAGGCGATCCTTCGAACATGATCGGTTCAGCTATGAGGGAAAGTACTGGCTAACGAGGGATATCCATCGAGCCAGATCTGTAGCAACCATCAGACAGAGGGGCAAGGATTTCGAATCAATCAAGTGCAATTTCGGTCGATCATAAATTTCTCGAAATCCTGTCCCGGAGCGCTGTAGCTCATCCGATGAGCGAAAGCGTACCCTGCAGGGGCTGTATTGGCCCTCTAGGTTCGATTCCGTGCCTTGAACTTCCTCTCCTTAACAGTTGAGTGTGCTGGTCAAGAAGGGGTATGATTAGTCCGTTCTTGTTGCCAGTGTTTTCTAGGTTGATGACATGTTGTTTCATACTATAGAAGCCCATTGGAGGTGTTGACTTGGGTGGTTAGAAACCCTCTCATAGGAGCATATTCTAGAGTGATTGGATTGGGCATATTTGGCCTGATGGAGGGTAGCATGTAGACTTCCAAAGTAGCCCTTGACAAGTAGTCATAAAGGGAGTTTGAGAATAGAATTTTTAGTGAAGTTATTGGAGCCTATGTGTATCTCTTTGATGGATGAAAGAAGCTACTAGATTGGCACATTGGAGCTTAAGTGTTGGCCATCCTAGAAGAGCATACTGGATCAGCCCGTGTTTATTAGAGCAGAAGTTACTAGTAGCAATGGTAGGTGGTAGCCCTCCTGGAGTGTTTATGTGCTTTCCTTTGATGAACTAAGGGGAAACTAAAGAGAAGATCATAAGTGAAGGGCTGACAGGATGAGATACAACATAGATTTTGAGATTCTTGGTTTGGTAGTTTCAAAGATTTTAAGATTCTATCCTAGATACCAAGTTCATGGAAATTCAATAGGAGGTAATTTGACGATGACCTCAACCTTAGAGGGATCAACACAAATTCCTTCCTTCGATACAATGAAACCTAGTAGTCTCCCAAATCACATGAAAAAGACACATTTATAAGGGTTAAGCCATCTTTTATAATAACAACATCAGAGAAATGCCTCTCTAAGGTGTGCAGGATGGTCCTCAAGAAGTAAAGATTGAGCAATAAATTCATTAAGATTGACTTCAATGATGTGTTTTATATCATGAAATTCATAGTACATGGCCCAATAGAAAGTGTCACAAACATTTTTAAGACCAAAAGGAAATTTATGATACGCAAAATTCCCCCAAGGGTAGATAAAAGTGGTTTTGTGTTGATCCTCTAGTTAGATTTGGATTTGGTTATAACTTGATAAACAATCCATAAAGGAAAATATATTATTATCGGCACATTCATCAAGGATTTGGTTGATAAATAACATAATATAATTATCCTTAGGACAGGCCAGATTCAGGAATTAATAATTTACACAAACCCTAATCGTCCCTTGTTTCTTATCCACTAGAACATGATTAGATAACCATTCCATTGAGGGTAACGAATAAATAAAACCAACATCTAGCAATCTTTGAACCTATGATTTGAAATAAGAAGCTTCCTTCCTAAGGTTGACTAACCATATGTTTTTCCTAACAGGTTTCACTCTAGGATAAGTTTTAATCTCATGTTGAACAATTCAAGGATCAATTCCAAGAATCTCTTTGTAATATCAAGAAAAAATGTCATGAAACTCTTTGAAGAGGGAAGTATAGGTTTCAATTTCTTGAGTACTATAGTATACCCAAAGAAAGATATTTTCTACCACATTTGGTTTCTTGGAAATCTTATGGGGATAGTTTCTTAAATGTTTCGAGAAATTCCTATTAGAAGAGAGAGTAAAAACTAAGGCAGGGACAAGGGAACAACCAATGTTTCCAAAGGAAACGAGGGTTTTACTTGATTCCCCCATACAATATACTTGAGGGAGGAAATAATATCTATGATGAATATCCACCCAAGTATGATAGACATGACTTCCATAGTAGCTTCATCGGAGGGAAGTGGAATGTCTAGAAAGTCACTAGAAAGAGGATGGTAAACAACACAAACATGCATAGCATAATCATCAAGTTGTTCATAAGGTGTGGCACATGATGTATCATATTCATATTCCAACTAGATGGCTAGTAGGAAATCTCAACTAGGATTAATGGAATTTTCTGACCATATTGATCAAGTACAAAAGCAGAATGAACCACCCAAGGATCATTGGAGACTTGGGGTCCATAGGTGAAAGAAGAGATCATATGCATGGGAGAAATGGTAGATGAAGAAGGAATGTTGGGTCGGCATAAAGGCAAGACTCCCATGACAAAGGAATGTTTAAACAATCTTGCCACAACACTCTAATAATTACCAGGGTTATCTTTAATGAATGGTACAATATTACTTGTAGTTGTAAGTTTAGTCGACAATATACAATGATCAATTTGATTGATCATGACTATCCCGCACTTGTAGGGAAAGAGAAGAACATGAAACAATGAAGGCACAACATCACACATGGCATAAAACCAACTATGACCAGGGAGAAAATTATAATGCAAGGCAACATCTACAACTTCAACATCAACATAGGAATTCTTCCCCCTTAGCTCGATGAAAACTTCAGAAGAACCCCCTAAGGAACATAATGGTGTTTGTCAGAGGCTTGAAGAGCAGTATTAAACTTCATGAGTGTTAGAGACATAAGATATTTCTATCACTATGTTGACATGAAGCAAGAGGAATACCCTTCATCCACCAAAGCATGATATATGCCATGAGTGAAAATTCGTACTGTGATTTGAAAGGAAACCTGATGGGAAAGTCAACCATGAGGTCCATCAAAAGAAAATCTAATCAAACTAAACTCTGAGGGGTCCACTCCTCTAATGGTAGTCAATAGGGCTTTGCATTGTTGAGGGTAGATTTGTAAAACCTCCAAAGAAGAAATGGCATAGGTTTCTTAGGCAAGGTCCTCATTAATACTGTAGTGTTGGGTAGCCCGCGCATTGGGTTTGTGTGTTGAATTTCATACTATAACCTTGGGAGGGTGATACAATAGTTCTATAGTCTTATTGATCATGATAATTCCATAGGAAGCAATGTGGGTGGTCAAGTTCTTAGGTGCAGAACTCGACTCGGGAAGGTCATATGACTTTTCTCATGTTATCACATTAAAATATTCTTAAAACAGTAAGACTGGTGCCTTGGTAGTAGTAGGATGAAATAGTGGCCCCCCATTTCCCCCTAGAAAAGGATTAGGATATTATGCAACCATTTTTTGTTGCAGCTAGGCTGGGACCGAATGATTTAACACAATTGGTTGCTAGGAAGTGGCCAATGATGCAAGGAAACAGTGGAATTCATCCATACATGGGAATTCTTGAGTTAAATTCTCACCTTGACAAATCTTTCAAGGGAACTTATTCTTATGACATCATTCACTCATGCCCCCACCCTGAGTAGGTTGGTTTTGTTGATTCTCCTAAGAAAGTTTATTCTTTTTCTTATTATTTTTTCTCATTTTTATGCCAAGTTATTAATCATTCCTAGGTGAGGTGGACTTCATGGTAAGAGCATCAGTAGATTACTTAGAAGAATTGGGTGCTTTTTGAGAGCCAGGGAAACTTATTGGGCCTTTAGAACTGACAATAATCTTCCCTAAATGAGTAACTAACTAGCTCATGCTATCAAAATAAAGAGAGCCAATAACTCCATCAAAGTGTGGTCTAGGTTTGGGTCGTCGTGGATTTGTTGAAGGCCGAGGATAATTGGGAAGAATTTTGTATAATTTACCCACTTGAGAATAAATCAAATCAAGGTGTTTAACATGTAAAATGGCCTTCTCGTCTGTAGCTTCCCCAATCATAACAACATCCTGGGAAATATGAGGTTGAAGGGATTAGGTGAATCAATCTCTAAGAACATCATCAAGGATTCTAGTTCATACTAATCTCTTGCAATTGTGTCACTCATGAATATGATAAAAAGTGTGGGTGGAATCATCTTATTTAAATTTGGACAAAAGGTTTGTCCCGATATCCTATCACATAAGTAGTTTAAAATGGTTCAGGAAAGTTCTAGCCAAGGAAGCAAAGTCACCGTAGGATGCATGATCAAGTTCGATGTACCATTTGGTGTATCCACTATCAAGATACATGGGAAAAGTCTCAACTTCACATAATCATTCACCAATGAATTATATGAATACCATAGATGAAATATGGTGATATGTGTCAAAGGATTCTCCTGAGGTTTCCCTTCAAACCTAAGAATATCATATGGTAGATTGGAAATCATAGGTGGCCACCTAGGATCATGATGGATCAGATCGTTGGTAAATTTATCCAAACAAGGGAAATCAAAAGGAGTGAGAAAAGGAATTTGTAACTAACCATATGGATAATAAGTGTTATGACCCCTAGATGGATTATAAGGTCCTCCCATCCTATAATGAAAGGTAGTAGGATTAGGACCAATGTTATAGTTCATCCTAAGATTTTAATATCTTGGGTGAATAGATGAGGTGTAAGGATTATGTCCCCTAGGGAAAGTGCCCTAGAGAAAAAAGGACCCCCATAATCTTGACTTCCCATAGGGTTATTCCTGGTGCTAGGGAACGCACCTCCTTGTGCAGAAACATTATTATAAGAATTAAAACTCATAGGGTTAGAAGTGATAGTGGTATGGCATCCCTAGGTCTATTGGTGCCTTCAGAGAAGAAGGAAGTTCCAGTGAAAGGTGTCCCTACAAACATAGAACTTTACCTAGGTTGAGATCTACTTCCATAAACAAAGTTTCCCTTAGGATGACTAAAGGTGATAGATGGTCCTCCCATCATGTCTCCCAAGGTAAATATTCCCATACTAAAGTTAGGAATTATAGTTTGAGATGAACTAGGAGTAAATTTCCATCTCCCATGGGTTAACTAGAGCTTGGCCCTACTCCAAATTGTTAGGTTGACATGGCAAGATCTCCTTCGATTCAATGGCTAAATCTAGTAACAAACAAAAAAACTAGTAAATATTTCCCTGGGTCCGTTTTTATTTAATCATAAGAAAGAGTAATGGAATATGAAATTCATATCTTTTAAGTGAAATGCCTGATGAAGGTCCTTGCTATAGTTTGATGTAGCTTCTCAATGCCCAGAATCCATATTTGCAAACACAATAACAAACACAGAGTCAAATCCATATGATATATAAATGACTCAACACAACCTATACTAGTGATCAAGGAGACTAGTATCTAATATCATAATGAATGGACAATGAAATTAAACATTCAATATATAATATCCAATGGAAAATATAGTGAGAAAGAAATACTCTTTTGTATTATAATTGAATGAAAAGGAGAGATACAATCTAACCTTGATGTTGAAAATTGTCCTCCCAATAGTCTCCAAGCCTCCCTTAAGTGATAAGTTTCTAGCATCAAATTGACAACATACGTTTACATCCAAAAGTCTCCCCTCTGGTATGTGTTGAATTTATAGGCCAACAATGCTAATTTTTCATAGGGCTACATTGTTCTTTTCTTTGATAATTGAATCTCATCATTAATGCATTAAGTTCACCCCATATCATCATTAAATTATTCATATCTACACCATTATACATCAAGATATGCAATTATATAGAAAGAACAACATCATCATCCTCAATGCAGCAGAACATAAAAGGAACAGGAGAAGAGCATGCACACACATAAAGTCACCAAGATTGGTTCGAGACCAGGCAAAACCCACTATGGGAAAAATGCTTTCAAATATTCTTCTTCTTAGATCATCATCAAATGATTCATCAAAAGAGAGTACAATGATCCATATTTTATCTATGTAACAAAACAACTATGATATCCATGAAACATATATAATCATTCTTGAAAACAAAACCCTGACTCTCATGATTGTAATATGTTGTCACTAGTTGTAGATGACTGTTGGATACTATTATCACTATAACGAACACTATTAAACAATAAGAGGAAACTTCAGAATACTAAAATCTCATCTTAGAGTCTTCGATGTAGGGAGGAGGAGTTGTGTGAGCGTCTATAGTAGACCTAGACACTCTTTGTGAACTATATGCCAGCATCTATTTAATCCCGGACTCTCCCAGACCATTTTGTGCATGTGTCTAGAGACCAAATCACCATCTCTACTTAAAAACCCTTGGATGCTCTCTTATATTTATTATGCATGTATCCAGGACATCCCAAACACTCTTAGGACAACTTTGTGTGAGTGTTCGGGGACCAACACCTCCAGATATTCCTCCGGAACCCTAGGTGCTCTCATAAGCTTATGTGTCAGCATTTATGGCTCTATGGACACTCTCATTGGTTTGTGTGCCAGTGTCTAGGGACTAAAATTCCCAATTTTTTCCAAACGTCCAAAGCTAGAAATCCCTAGATCAGTGCGAGCTACCTTGAGATTGCAGGCCCTTGTGCGAACTTTCTTGCTACAGACCTGTGTGAACAAAGAAAATAAGAGAAGAGAAAATGGCTTGATCGAATGTGTCAAAATGATCTTGATTTATCTTCTATTTATAAACTTTCATGAGGTTTTGCTTGGGGTTAAGCAGTTACCCATGTGGGTAGAGTCGACCCATTCCATAATACATGTAAAATAATTTGTAACTCAACTTTCGCTTGTCCAAATATGGTGGTATTTGGGTAAATTTTGGTCCTCTCGAAAAGAGGAATCTAATGAAATCATCATATCAGTCATTTTAGTTGTCTAAGGTGTAATTTGACTGCATTGCAAAAATTAATACTCCCTCTCAACCAAGGAGAATTCCACCTGCTAATATTTTTCCATCAATCAGAAATATTTAAGTGTCATCATGTATCATCACTAATCATCTAATCATAATTCCATGTCCATCTCAAGTGTATCATCATCACAAATCATCATTTTATGTCTTGATCTATCTTTTTCTTATTCCTACTTATCTCTTGATGGTTCCTGCTCATATGTTGAACATTCTTACATCTAGAAGAAGAAGAATTTGTTACTAGAGGGGAGTTCAGGCTACCTCCCCCTTTCCATCAACTTCCTACCTAGAATATCTGCCAATGAGTTGCTACCCATAATATCATCATTGATCTTAATCGGAGAGCATATCATCAGGAAATACATCTCAACCTGGGACCACATCGGGGAGAAATGTAAGGTCCCACCTTACCAATCATCAATATTATAGAGAAATATTGAAAACTAAACTCAAAATGTGGTATTTGTTTTTTTTTTCCAAATCCCATGACAATACCAAAGCCAATGTCTCACTCAAACCCCAAATCAACACTACGAAACGACAACCATCACTTATCCTCAAGCTAAAAAATCATATTTAAAATAAAGGGTCTTTAGTGGGATGAATAAATCTCAAACTTTACAAGCCACAATTTCCAGCAAGCTATTTGTTACTTCTATTGTGACTAATTTGATTTTATTTTAAATAACATGCTTATGGATTCATTACTTAAAAGGAAAATTTAGCTTCTATAGGAATGGTATACAATATTTATAATTTCATATGTAAGCTGACACTACAACAATTCACTTATCCAAATTTGACTTTATCAACATGAATTTTAACTCAATGGGATTACCATGCATATTCATTCACACATTCCAAAAACTGCTTGGTTACAAATCCTAATTTCACTTAGGCATTTATTTTACATGTAATTCATAAATGTAAATAGCTATAGCCATTGAATAATTATGACAAATAGTTTGCAAGCATACAGTATACATCCATTGAGGCATTTTGTCAAACACTTGGCGATCATCATCTCTTAAGACAATTTTGACAACCATTAGCAACATGAATATAATATTCTTACTCAACCTATTTAACTCATAAAATTCATAAATTAAAACTTAAAATATTGGCATATTAAAGAAAAAAATCATCTTAATCCTTCAAAAAAACTCGAGAACAAACACACACCGTTGGTAGCAATTATATGCAAAATCACTCAGATTTATGATCTTGGTTCAGAAAAGTGCTCTTTTTTAATCAAATGGGGGATATAGATCCATAAGGCTTGGATAACCCCTGATGTTGGGTGGAACCATTACCAAACCACTAATGGATTCAATTTTTTTAAACTAGAAAATATTATGACTCCTGGAATCTCATTTACAGATTTTGTCAAACAAATGGAAGGCAATATTGAATCTACAACCATGCATAAAAAATAGCAACAGATAATTAATCTATAATTACTTATGTGTTTTCTAAATTATTTTCCAAACCGTTTCATCTATTGTAAGTGAATTGAAGGGTTTTGAGATTCATCAAGCATTATTTTCATTCAACCATTCCAAAAAACACATGGAAAGCATCCCAAGTTGTTAAGAATCAGTCTGAAATAAGAGTTAATTAGTGATGATTTTTTTAATGCATTATGTATCCTTAATTTTTATCTACATTTGCAAAGATCATAAGTAAATAATTATTGAAAATTACATCAATTATTTTCCTTAAAACTCTTGGCTGTCATTATTTTTCATTTTTATTTTAAGGTCTGATCCAATGATTCCTCTAGGTGTATGTTGGGTATGTGTCAATTTCCTTCTCCAGTAGGCTGCAAGTTAGCACTTATTCATGCATAATCATTTGCATATATAACAAAAATAATATCATTTCCCATTCACGTATTTTTCCAAACACTTTGCAACATATCCTGAAACCATTTCTAAAACATGTCTCTACTTACCTATTCCTACTAAAATGAAACAAAGCCATAAATCATGTAACTCTTACCCAAGTCCTTTAGAAATTCTTTATTGCAATTACCTTCATCAATATTTTTCTTTCCCTTCTCAAATTCTACAATACCAAGGTTAGTACCCTAAAATACACCAATAATAATTCAATAACATATTGAGATCTAAACATCCATTCATATAGACCACTCTTAGTATTTATTTTTAACTATCCAATAATATTCCAAATAACATAAGCTTAAACCAAAATTAGATTCTTACAACAATTTAAATTTCTACTTTTTATTTTATGCTAAAGCTATACTATAATTTTAGGATAACAAAAATTATACCTAAAGAGATATTCAACTCCAATCACTGAGAATCTAATCCATAGTTGACCCCTCAACCAACTCATTTGAACCATCCAGTTTTCCACCCAACCATATCCAAGGAGAAATTCTCCTCCTAGAACCCCCAAGCTTTAAGAGCTCACAAGGAATACCAAAATATAGCAGTAGAGAGATATATAAGGAAAAATGAGGAAGATAAGTTTTACTTTCTCTCAATACCACTTATATTCAACTCCATTGGGTAGAGATACTTAGTAATTTAGATTAGCATTTGGCTACTCTCCAAATCTCTCGCTCTCACAATCTTCTTCAAATCTCTCAAACTCTTGGTATCACCATGCACCTCCCAAGTGAGAATACATGAGACACATATATAGGAGGAGAAACAAATTCTTGTCATAAAGGAGGAGCAATATGCATGCCTTGTATTCCATTTAGAGGAGTGTAACTCATGCCACTAAAGAGAGGTACGCATGCCTTAGTTAAGGAGAGTGTAATGTATTATTAAAAGAGAGAGAGATTTACATAGATCCATGAGATTCATCAAGGAGAGAGGTGTGAAGTGATTGAGGAGATGAAGGTGACTTGTAATTCCCTTTTAATAATAATATCATAGTCTCGTAAAAGATAATAATGTTAAGATTAATATTAATAATATTGAGGATTAAGTCGAGATTGAACTACTACGATTGATTAATGATCATTTAAGTGATTTTCCTTAAACTATACTTGATTACACATTGTTTGAAGGTGATTTACTATTTTTGGAAAGTAATACTTTAGATACTAGACATGACTTTATATTTTTAGAAAATCACTCCAGAATTGTCGAAAATGAGATTTTATTAAGAAAATCCGTCCATGAGCTTCCCATGAATGGTATTTTTCTTACAGAGAATAGGGATTCTGCATCCCTATTGCATACATCTCCATGCTTTAGTATATTGAGGACTCCATGCCCTTATTTCCTCCAAGGATCCAAGATTCCACACCTTGATCTTTTAAATATTTAGGACCTGGGATCAAAATCCTTTTATTATAGATCCAAGACTCCACGTCTTTATCTTTCATGGATTTAGGACACATATTTATCTTACATGGATTTAGGACTCTACACCCTAATTTCCATGGCTTATCATCTACTCTACTTTGAAACTCCATACTTCACCTTAATGTACTTATTTTGAGCTCATACTCATTTAATGGTTTGCTGGTAAGGCCTTGTTCCAAGACCTGCACACATCACAATCTCATAGATCAAATAAATAAAATGAATTTCATAATTTACTTATTCACATTTTACCGAAGATTGTGCATGACTTCCATAGTCATTATGGTTATGGAGAAATAGATTTTGCAACCATTTATAATTTTAACATCTTTGTTTTCAAATAATCATGTCTCTTGTCATATCCTTCTCAATACAAGATTAAGCATATATAATCATAAAAATCATGTACCATGACTTCCACAGTCATTTATAATTTCAGCATCCTTGTTTGCAAATAACCATGTACCCTACCACATCTTTCTCAATACATGATTAAGGATATATAATCATACAAATCATGTATCATGACTTCCACAGTCATTTATAATTTGAGTATCCTGGCTTACAAAAAACCAAGTCCCCTGCCACATCCTCCTTAGTACAAGATTATGCATATATAATCATAAAAAGCATATATCATCCAATAATCATAATGAACCATATGTTCCACGTAACCATGATCATCCATGGATCTATGTGTCTCAATCTTGGATCAAAATCCATGTCATACACATGTGTCCAAACTAGGATACTAAAATAGAAAGCATCGATAATATGCTCTTAATCGAAATCAGTTCTTATACACACACCCATAGATATTATCATAATCACATAAGAACCAGTTGACCCAAACTAGGTATATAGCATATAAGCATGTACATAAGTCTTTCATGCATAATATTATATCATTACATCAAAGTCTCCCTCTCTAAGTGTCACAAAAGTAACTTTGCCAAGGTGGGACACTACATACTCTCTTGGGCGAAACTTGGCTCGAATTTTTTCCTACAGCCATAAGTTACTTAGTTCGTTTTGATTCCCCTATCAATAATGTTGTTTTTGCACTCGATCTTCAAGTAGTGTGAAATCATGAATTTTCTATTGTTTTGGGTGACTGAGATATTCTCGGTTCTTGAGCCATCATGTGCCTTTGATCCCTAAAAATGCATGGCCCACAGCTTGCCTGTACACCAACCATTTGACATGCTAGTACTACTGCTACTGCTACTATTGGTACAATGCACTGTACATGTTTCATTACCATCAGTTGGTAGAGGAAGGAGTCTTAATTGCATGTCTAGTGGGGTTGGATTTTGGTGTGTAGGATAATACCCCAATGTTGTTTCTAGGAGGCACTTTCCAAACATGATTTATACGAAGGCCAATGGTTCATTCTTGTTGTTAATAGGAGTGACATTGTGTTTCATATACCTCTTGGATAACACCCAGATTTGGTTGCATTTTCCCTTGTAGGGAAGCCACATGAGGGATGAGTCTGTAGCAAAATATCTGCCTAGCTTGCTAGACCAGTCTCTGCTGAGTAGTAGACCATATGCTATCGGTATGTCCACAACAACTATGTTGATGCATTGGTGGACTCGACTGTCATGAGATAGTCGGATGATCATGTCTCGCAGTTCACCAATGGCTAGAATCGATGTTGGGCCATGTTGGATGATTCGCTCAGATGTCTCACTCCATTATGCATTGATCTTTTTAGCAATGGAGAGCGACATGACATTGGTTGCCGTGCCAGAATCAACCAAGCAGTTGTGAACATTGTAGTTAAAAAATTCTAATGAAAGTAGGAATGGAGGGCAACCTGAGTTCACTTCTTCCATCTGAAGTGTTTTGAGTGTTATCACTTAGAACTTTCTCTAGAATCCATCAGAAGAAAGAAGGAACCGAGGTAACCATTAACCAACTTTGGAGCATAGACTCTAGCCAACCTATACTTGGAGAGGGATCTCTTTGTATGATTTAACTTTGTTTGTTTGAATTTTAGGCTAGTTATGATTGTTCTTGATGTTTTTTATTTGTATTTAAGATTAGGTGGTGGGATTCTGTAAACAGATGGATATAGTGATGTATTTTATACCATTGGGCTATGAAGTCATACAGAAAGGAAACAAAACTAGATAAACTCACTAAAGGGAATGTTCAAAGGGCAAGCTAGCAGAGTAAAGTTCAAGTGTTTGGAACAGAGGGGTGGAATGGTTTCATTCAGGGTGAGAGAGCAATTAAGGGTACTCATACCGAGATATGAACAAGGAATAGAGGGGTAATCGAAATCAAAGGGCAATTAAGAATCCTTTAACCTCGATATGAAAGAAACAACCTAAACTAAGGAGCAATTAAGAATTCCTTAACTTAGATATCAGTAGAAAACATTTAAATCTATAACTATTAAGACAGAGTGTAATTAAACAAATTCTGAAATATTGTTCCAGTTATAACATTTAGATTTAGAAATACATTAAAGACTGTGAAAAACTTTAAGAAAGATAACAATAACACATGAAAATACTTGTCTGAACTTCGCTCAACACATGAATACTTTGAAATATCTGATCTTTATTCATCAATCCAGTTTGCTGGCTCAACCAATGATACAATAACTTTGAAGTCTTATTGATCAAAAAAATCTATAGAAATGTCTAAGAATCCACCCTACATACTTCGAATTATGAAGTATTTATACATATGTAGTTACAAAATATCTGAAACTATATTCAGAAATAATCTAGGAAAAAATAAATATCTTCATGCAGGAAGATAGAGACAGTTATTGAACTGTTTTCATGTTGTCCCTTTTATTTTGGTGTTCTTGGCCTTGATATTTTTCTTTGTTGTTTGATCTTTCACGTTGGATGCTTCATTTACTTATGCCTTTCATCTGATACACTTTGACTCTGTTGATAGATCAACATCCTTTTTACCCTGCTTTTTACTTCTATTGTACATTTACTTTTTACTGCATATCTCTATAGTAAATCTGTTAATTTCTCCCAAGTTTCAGCATTAGGTAATTGGATTTTTAACATCTTTTTGTATGTTTCATCTGCCTCTATGTATATAGAAAAAGTTGGCTTATTGATAAACAAGTGGTTTAAGTCATGCTGTAGGTAAAACAAGTTTTCAAAAGTGTGGTAGAGTACTTTGGCTATTGGCAATGCTTTCATTGCTAATGTATTAACTTGATCTTTTGCTACTTCTCTGATTTTCTTGTTGTAATATTCCTGGGTCATCAGCTTATCATTTATGACTAAGGGATTGGGTAATCCCTTTTCTCTCAAAATCTGAAATTTAGTAATAAAATTGTCAATGGCTACCTGCATATTCTGGAATTTATTCTCTAAATTTTGCATCAAGATCCTCTTGGAGAGGACCTTTTTAACCTCCAAAATTGTCTCTGTTCTTTCCTCTATCACCAATTCCTAGAGCTCGTACCTATTCTTGGCATTAAGGAATTGGATCATGCTGGCAGCCTCCTCTAGCATTTGTCTTAATTTTGCTTTCACCTTCTGAATGGCCTCTGTGGCTAGCTTTATCAAATCTATTTGTTCAAAAATTACCTGAATAGATGGTCAAATATCATTGACAGAGTCAATGATATTGGCCCATAGGTTTTCCTTAGCCTTCCCAATGGGTTCTTGTAGTGTTAAGTCCTTTTCCACGGCTTTCAATCTTTCACTCATCCTGGTAGCCTTTCGCACTTCTTCTTTGTACATGATTTTGGCAAGCTTGTAATCAGTTTCCAAGCTTGCCACTTTCTCTTTGAGCTTATTCATATTTGTGGTTTGTATGGACATTTATTCCATAACTTTAACCAATTTTGCTACTTCTTCACCTGTTGTACCTGTTGCTGATGTAAACTAGTAGTGCTAAGGTCGTTGGAGCTATGGGAGCCAATGAGGTTACCAATGTGGAAGGAACCGCTGCTATTGGAATGACATTTACTGAAGTAGTGCCAAGATCAGTTTGTTTTAATTGGATTAGGTTGTCCAATTCCTTTTATTTCTCCCTCAACTGATCATTTAGTTTTAGGACTAAGTCCATCAAATCTTCATGATTAGCTTGGCTTTCCAAGATTCCCTGTGTCTGGGGATGCTGTAGTTGAGGTATTCTCAACTATTTTTTAAGGGAAACAATGTCATCATTCTTCTTCTTAATTAACTATTCTATAGCCTTGATGTCTCTGGGATCATGTCCCAATTCAATTATCAAGTATTCCAAAGACTTGATTCTGGTGTCTTTGGCTTGTGAGGAGGCATTTTCCAACTGATATTGGGCCGAGATGTTGTTCAATGAATTTTGCAACTGATGTGAAGCCATGCCTTTCTAAGTGAGGGTGGAGTAAATCATTTCTCCAGCCTGCTAGTGAAATTCAATTTGGTCAATGGGATGAATATCCCTTGCCAATACCTCAAAGTCTATTTTCTTGAAATCTGTTGTTGTTTTTGGTTGTTGTGCAGTTCGTTGTATGAAGGACATCTACATATTTCCTTCCTTGATGTCGAATGATGACATCAACATATTTTGATTAGGTAGTGTGAGCTTGAAATACTGAACATAGGATTCTGCCTTTAGTTGCTCATTTCTCATTTTAATCTCCTTAAACCTGTCCTTGATGCCTCTATCTCTATCAGCAGGTTTGTTGAATGAGGAAGATTCTACAGTGAGTTGTCTTTCTAAAAGTTGAGTCTTTGATGTACATGGCTCCCGTGTTTCCCCAAATGGGGTTGTGCCTTTTCTCAAGTTTAGCTCAGCATCAGTTATTTCTACTGAGCCTTCTGTGTCTTCCTATTATGCAACATGATTGAGCCTAGGTTTCTTACTCTGGCTGGCTTCATACTGCATAATGGAAGTGTCCATACCTGAGCTGGAGCCTTCCTCTCTATTCCTTTTGGGATTATTTTCCTCATTCTGAGGATTCTGCAAATCATGAGGGGTACTCATGGTTCCTTTTGGCTTTGGTACCTACAATAAGGGACTCTCATGAAGTTGTTTCTATAAATCAAACAATGTATTTTCAATATCTACCTTTGTACTATCCCTGTTTATGAGAGTGTTTTCCAACCACTCAGATTGGTTGGCATATCTCTCGATTTTTGGTATAGGGTGATGAATGTAACATCCCAATTTGACCTTTTGTCTTCGTTTGGTTATAAACTCTTGAGGTTCATACCACCACATGAAACTTTTCTCAAATTTCATTCGTTGCAGAATTTGATTTGCTTCCTCTCCTTCCTCTTTAGTGTAGAAATTCTCACTGTAGATTAACCTAATAATGCAACATAACTAAAGCAAAATACTTCAATCTACTTCTACAATCAAACTTTCGGAAGCTTAACAGATTTGAGCAAGATTAAGCATAACACATATAACTAGAAGAAGAATCAATACACATGAAACACAGAAGAATACTCAGGGGAAAGCCTCAGCTAAAAACCCTGCTATTTGTATTATAATACAAGTGGAAATATCTCAGGATTACACACAACTATAGCTCTCACAACTATCCAGCTCTTAGTACAATCCCTCACTCTCTCTCACAGACAAAATAGACTACTCATAAAGCCTTATCTCTACCCTCCAAGATCCTATTTCCTTGCACAGTTTTCCCTGGGTGCTCCAGCTATAACCTTGTGTGACACTGGTCTCACACACTGCTCCAACACACTGTAAAACTGCACAATCCTCAAGGAATGAATTCCTTTTGCATGCAAGAGTTTTCCTTATAGGAAAATTCTAGCAACTGATAGTACATTTTCCTTGTCTTTAATCTCAACTGGGTCTTTCTTTGAATAGACATGGATGAGATATTTATGAGAGAATCATCAGTTATCTAGAGTACAATTGCATGCATGCATGCATTAATTGACTGAACTCACAATTAGTTCCTCAAATTATTTGGAACTAATTTAACTGAACATAACTCAGTTAACTGAGCTAACTAATTACAACTCAATCATAACTCAGCCTTATCTCCTTAACTAAGGGATAACTTCCTTAATTTAAGGGATAACTGTTGCATGACTTCACCAAGACTTCTATTTTTCATTTCTCCAACTAATTAATCCAAGATGAATTAATTAATTGTTATTCAAACAACTGGTGAGACTAAATTTTAATTTTAATTCAAGGAAAAATTAAAATTGGAATATTCTTGTTGCACATTTCAACATCTAGAATTGCAAATAAAAGGGGCCTAATTGGTTTTTTATCTTGAATTGAGCCTTTTTCTTGGCTGAGACAAACTTGATATCATTAGAGTTCATTATCTGCCTATAATATTCCAAGGAAAATAACCTCATGGGGAGGTACTTGGGTAGTTTGTATGGGGCGAGCTGGCAACCATAGATCCTTATTTCGGTGTGATTTTGGTAAAGGCACCAATCTCCCACCTTACTTAGTTTGGAAAACTCGAGCACTATTTTGATTTCTTAGCTTATCCTGGGTGGAGGGCTTCCTGTCAGCATGGTCATGACGGGATGGAAAAAAGAGTCAATGAAGTCTGTGTAGGTGTATGGTGATGAATACTTTTGAAATATGGGTGTCCAAAATATAACAGACCTGGGTTGTCCTTTAGTATCTAGCTTCTGGATGGTGAAGGGAAATCTGTCTGATTGATAGTACAAAAACATATGGTAGAGTACTGATGAATACTTGAATACTCTTTCATTGTGCATCCTGGTAAATTGTTCATGCATCCTTTTAGCTATGAACTGTGCATAATTATACAAAGTAGCAGGAGGCTTTCACCGGATCAAAATAGACATAAATGGCAGGATGAGCTCATCAATGAATTCATCTATGGTATAGCCCAGAATACCTGATATCATGGTTACAATTTGTTTGCCTCTTTCAGAGAAAATGGCAGAAACATATTTGGGGGCATTTGTAGGAATGTACTGCTCCTTTACGATGAAAGTTTGGAATATTTGGGCTGGTCTAGATGAGTTCAATTTTGTATACTGGTCTAATAAATCCCCAATGGAGAATGGGTTCAGGTTGGAACCTGGTTGAATTTGCAACATCTCATTGATTGAATCATCTTTAATAGTGAAAAATACCTTTTGATTTGGGGACATTATAGCTCTCTCACTGGGAATGTAACAAGCATGGCACAAGGGCACAATTTCAGGGAAAACATGTACTTCTGGAAAAAGGTATTTGGGCAAATTGGACTCCCAAAGGCCAATGTCATCAGTTTGGTTCAGATATCTATCTTTACTCCAACAATGAATTTTGAGTAGGGGTTTAAAGGAAATTGTGTCCTTGATTTGAAAATCCATGTCTATCAGGGGAAGGTGGTCAAGGTCCAAATGGGGGGTTGATACTGGTCTGACATCCATGGAGATAGGGGCAGCCATAATTTAGTTCTTGTGGATTTAAATTTGGCTTTTATAGGTTTATACCAGAGGTATGCGGTAAGTTTGGAAACTTACAGGGGGGTTATGGGAATTTAAGCCAGGCAGAGTGATTTCAATTAATTTTACTTAATTAAAATACTTTAAATACTGAACATTTTCAATTGGAAAGGGTGTTTTGTAATCTATCTTTAACTACCTGGAATTTTGGTGAAAGCTTCAAATTGGTATTCTTGGCGACTACAAAAGGTTGAAAGGGCTATGTGAGCTTGTTTATGGTCTCTACAGCTTCTTCAAGAGTGAAATTAAGGTCAATTGGAAATCTTCAGGTTTGAGGGTGTTGCAATGGTTTGCAGAGGTTTACAAAGAGCTCGAGCGTAAAAAGACCAAATAGGGCTTCTCAGCCTTTTTATTTAGCAACGGTCAATTTTTGGTGGCAAATTATGAATGATCAGTGAGCGGTTTATCGGGTTGGGCAAGGAGGTGGCTTCCCAAGCCGTCGCACCGCTTTTCCAAGGAAGTGGTATTTTGGAAAGGCCACCCGATATGCCTTACTACTTGACATGTAGCAAAGAGGGGTGGGGCAAAACCACTTTAATGGGCGGGTAAAGGTCAGGCATCGGGTGAGCCTAATATGGTTGTGCGTCATTTGATTTGGGCGCTGATGATCAGACGGTAGTCGGGTGGCAGATTAGCGCAGAGGAAATGGACGAAGGTTTGGGGGGGACCGGGATTTTAATTATCAATGGATTGTTATTATTTATGGGGTTAATCATGGGATTAAGGGATCAGATGGGGTTAATGAAGGATTAACTTCACTTTGCGGAGAATTGATGGGTTAAGTGGGTTTCGTCGGGGGATAGGATAAGAATATAGTTTATAGTTAAACTATGGGTAGGGGTAATATATAGGGGGGTTTATTTATATAGTAAAAACAATGGTATATAGGAGCTATATAGTTAAATTAGAGATTAATATGAAATGAGATGAGCGGAGGTGAAAATACTACTAAGTGTAATGTAACATTTGCAATTTTCTTCTACATACACTTAAACTTAAGATAAAATATTTTGTGGGTACTTTGAGTGAAATGGAATTTAACATGGTATTTCTCACTTTCCATGGGCTAATGGAGTTTTAACCTTAGGAAAAGGAGTTTAGACAAATGAAGGGGGGTGAATTTTATGAAGGGAATTCTAACACTTGATGTCCATAAGTCATTAAGCCGAGGGTCTGGTCCCACCAAAATTCACAGAAATTCTCTGAGCCTCTATGACTTGAAGGATTTAAAGTACTAGAACATACTTGTGGATGAGGAAATTAGTAAGTGTGGGGATGAAATAAATGAGGGGGAGTTAATTAAATTAACTAGTAAACCTTTGTTTTTTGCTTTCTTAATTTATCATACATAATGGAACATATGTCTAAGCATGATGAATGTGTTCTGGTCCAATCAACTTTGTACTTCAGCCATATTTCTTCTACTTACCCATTACTTACCCTAACATTTTATTTTTCTTCATTTACTTGGGTGCATTTAGGCTAGAAAAGCCTTTTCTTTCCCTTTCTTTTATAAAACAAACTATCTACTTCCCTTTTCTTTTATAAAACAAACTATCTACTTCTAGCCTTATGTCTTCCAAAGGCTCAGATTAAGCTTATGAGCTCCTTTTATTTCTCTACCTATCTACTAATCTGCCAAGATTAAGTTGTTTGGTCGGATTTTATTCTCTAACTATAAACATAAAATTCAAAGCATGATATAGTCAAGATTAAGCAGTTTGATTACCATGGGTTTTGGAATGTGTGACAAGCTACACACAACCATTATTTGTAGAAGAAATAAAATAGTAGTGGCATTTAGACTTGCACACTTTCATGATCTGTTTTTGTATTTGGGGTTCATATATTTTCATTTTTTGATCTTTTCTTATTCTTTTTTTGTCCTTTTGTTTCTTTTTCTAATTTTTTAATTTGAATATAGAAAACATTTGTAGAAAGCAAAGGTATGTACAATATTACAAGAGTTAACCTTAGTCGTTCAAAATTATGACTCCTATTGGCATAGGAACTTAACAGTGGCTCCACTTGGGGATGGCATATTTTGGAAGATGTCAAGAACTTATGAAGATCAATGGCCTTTGACTTATGACTGTGGTTACCTTGTGAACTAGTCTTCTTCCTTATTAGTAGTTATGATAGTTATACCTCCAAAGCTCAGGGCCTTCTCTCCAGGCTTCAACTTCAAAGATCACCATCCAATCCAAACTAGACTTTGTGAATAAAATATGTACAAATGGAAAATGAAAATTAGTGACATGTTGGTTAACTTGGTGAAAAGTAATCTTTTAGCATTCGACCATTTACTGGCCCACCTTCTGCATTTGTACCATTAAGTTCTCTCAAGAAGAAAGCATTATTGCCTCTGTAAGCATAAATGACATAAGGGCCTTTCCATAGGAAATCAAATTTCCTATGTTTGCCTTTATCTTCCCTCCTTAAATCCCACTTCAACACTTTGTCACCGATGTATAAATATTCAGCCTTGGTTCTCTTGTCAAATATCTTTTTATTTTTTTCTTGCACAATTTGAGACCTGACATAGACCTCCTCTTTGGTTTGTTGTAGATGAATAGTTCAGTTGATTCTTATTTGAATGCTATTTGGTTCAACCTGCAATTCTTGAAGTATCTTCATTACCGGTACTCCCAAAGAAGATGGAAAAACAACTTCCATCCCATAAACCAGTTGATAGGGAGAAGTACCAATTGATTTTTTTGTAGTCAATCTATCTGCCCCTAAGGAATTGACTAACTTTTTATTCCAAGTTTTCTTATTATCCTCTAGTAACTTCTTAATGATGTTTACTAGGCTTTTGTTCGAGGATTCTGCTAGTCCATTACCTTGAGGGTAATAGGTTGTGGAATGGCCAAGCGTGATATGGTATTTATTGTAGAAATCTATCATTCTCTTGGATTTAAAGGTTGTTGCATTATGAGTAATGAGCTTAGTTGGGAATCCAAATCTTGATAGAATACTGGTTTCAAGGAAGGTTATGATGACATTATCTGTGGCTTGCCTTGAAGGTATGGCCTCTATCCATTTTGTAAAGTATTATGTGGTAGTGAGGATCCATTTGTGTTGGGCAGAGGAGGGTGGGTGGATTTCACCAATGAAGTCTAAACCCCATTGTTGAAAAGGTACCTCTACAAAGATTGGTTTTAGGGGTAAAGGTAAGAGCTTTTTCTTTCCCTCAAAAATTTGGCATTTGTGACAGGATGTCACATATTTTTTGACATCAGCGAACAAGCTAGGCCAGTAGAAACTAGCTCTAAGGATTTTACTTGCAGTCATCTTCCAGTAAAGGTGTCCTCCATAGTCACCTTCATGAAATTCTTCCACAACTTTATTAGATTCATCTTTTAATAAAAAAATTAATAAGATTGCCTTCCAAAACAGAGCATTGTCTAATCTACAATATTTCAAGGATTTCATCTTCAAAAACCTAATTTTAGTTCTAGATAATTCAAGAAGAGCTTGTAAATTCAGTAGAACATAAATAATATCAACATACCAAGGTAAATCAATAAAGGCCTGGCTGATTAGTGGAGTCACCATCTCCTCTTCATTATCTATAGCTACAATAAAGTTTATATCTAGGGCCTGACAATTTGATTCAGCCATGAGTTTGGCTAAACCTTGGCCCTTGATTAACTTAGTAGGTTTGATTTCTATATCATACTCTAAAATAGTGGCAATCCACTTTCCCCTTTTTCCATCAGGACCCTGTTGAGTTAGGATGTCCTTAACTACTGAATTAGGAACATAGGCCACTATATGAGAATATAAGATGTATATCCTAAAGTCCTTAATGGATTTAACAAGAGCCAAAGCTTGTTTTTCCATTATATTATATTTTAGGGTGGCAACTTTAAGGGCTTTTCTAAAGAAAGCAATGGGTTGTTTATAGCCCTGGTCATTTTTCTGCAATAGAACTATAGCAATTGTGTGCTCGAAAGTATAGGAAAACAAGATGAAGTCTCTATCAAATTTAGGGCTGATCAACATAGGTGATTTGGTCAAGACTAGTTTAATGTCTTCAAAGGATTTTTTAGCCTCAACAGTCCATTTTATGGTGGAATCCTTTGTCAGCATGTTATTTAGTGATCTAATTAATTCTGCTAAATTAGATATAAATATTCTAAAAAAAATTATTTTACCTAAGAAAGCTTGTAACTCTTTAATGCTCCTAGGGTGCTTTATGTGCAGGATGGCTTCTATTCTGGCAGGGTCTATTTTTATACCATCTTTTGAAATTATGTGACCTAACAACTTCCCTTCTTTTAAACCAAACAATGACTTTTTGGGGTTTAAGGAGATCCCAAATTTCCTGCATTTAATAAAAACTTGTCTTAAATGATCTAGATGTTAATTTTCAGATTTTGAAAATACAATAATATCATCTAGATAAATTACAAGGAATTCATGGATTTCTATTGTGAAGGCTATATTCATAGCTCTCTGGAAAGTGGATCCTGCTTCATTAGTCCAAAAGGCATTTTCACATACTTAAATGTGCCCCAAGGAGTAGTAAAGGTAGTTTTGGGTTGGTCATTTGGATGAACCAGGATTTGATCATAACTAGAAAACCCATCCAACAATGAGATTTTGGTTGCTCCAACTACTCTCTGTAAAATGTGGTCCATTTTGGGGAGAGGGTAGTTGTCTTTTAGTGATACTTTGTTGAGGTTTCTGAGATCCACATAGAGTCTGATCTCACCAGTTTTCTTTCTAGTTTGCACAAAGTTTGAGACCCAATTAGAAAATCTGATTGGTGCTATTATTTTGGCATCATACATCCTCTGTATTTATTTTTCAATTGCAAGTAATAAGACAAGATTAATCTTCCTAAGTTTTTTTTTGAAAGGATTTTAATTTTCCTTAATAGGAATTGTGTGTTGGATGATGTTGGTGTCATAGGAATTAAGGTCCTCATAACTCCAAGCAAAGAGATCCTGAAACTCTTTCAATAGTTCAATGTATTTTATTTTCTCAACTGCGGGTAATGATTTTGAAAGTTTGACCAATTTAGGATTTTCATTGGTACCTATATCACATTCTTCTATATCAAACCTTAAAGGTTCCATCTTAGGCTTCCTGGGAACATCATTTGCATCAAATAAGTCTTCTAAGGGAGATAATCCCTTGGGTAAGAAATTATCTTTGAGGTTAATTACTTCGGTTTCTTCGCTAATTATTTCATTAATCTCTATTTGTTCTAAGTTATCTACATCTAGTTTTGTGAATTTAGTAGGGTTAAGTCTATCTATGTCATCACCTTATACCTCATTTACTTCTATTTCATTCTTAATGTCAATATCTATTGATGTATCAGTATCTATATTGTTATTGCTAAATTCTTCTTCTGAATTTAAAAAGTTATTTATCTGTTTATCATCAGAAAATATTTTCCAATTCTTAAAATTATCTGGAATTGTAGGTCTATGCCTAACTTCAGTTGTTTACTGATGGTTGGGCTGGAAGGGTAATTTGTAAGTACTAGCAAACATTGCTAAACTATGGGCTTGCATGTTATGTTTTCTAGGAATTACTACAAGCTTTGATTCTAGGAAAGTGTTAAAGTAGTTCTACAATAGTTTCCCTATAACAACCTAATCTAGGGTATTTTGTCATATATACACCATTAATCTATTTTACAATTATTTCAAAGTCTCCCATGACAAAAACTCTTTTAGCTCCTAGATTTCTAACTAACTTAAGACCTAAAATTAAGGCTTTATATTCAGCCATATTATTAGTACATCTGAAATTTAATCTATATGTGTGACCTTCTGAGTAATCATTTTGCAAGTTATATATCCACACTCCTACTCCCGCTCCTAACCTATTGACTGATCCATCAAAATCTAAATGCCACAACATCTCATGATCTATATTTACACTATTTGGTGCAACAAACTTCTCACTATCTACAGCAATCTGACAGTGTTGTTCATTGAATAGTTATGTAGTTTGGTTTGTTTAATTTTGTGTAGAAACTACAATTTCTTTTGATTCTTGGTTACTACTGTCTAAAAAATCTTCTTGTGTTTGATCAGCATTATACAAGATAAAATAATCGATATCTGAGTGTATGGAGTAGATATGAAAGTTTTGAGGTTGATCCTGGCTACGTACCATATATTTCATTAAGGTTTCTTGGTATAGTTTCTTAGGTTGACCAAAAATAGAGATTGTTGCATATGACATATCTAGTTGTAAGGATCTCTGAAGTTTGGCTCCCCATGATCTGGATAACAACATGCCATACTTTGGTGGGATGTCAGCAACTACAATATCCATAAGGATGCTTTTGGTAGGATATTAGACTAAAATGACACATAGGTCTTTAATCAATCCTAGACACTTTACCTAACTGAAGTCAAATGAAAATAAATATTTGTAAGGCCTTGTAATGTCTAAGTTCAATTTCTCCATTACTATTTTGGGCATTAAGTTATGATATTCCCCAGAATCCAACATTGCGTTGTGTAGAATTTTGTCATGGATACTAAGGCTAATGTAAAAAGGTGGGACTCCTCCTTCTAGTGGGTTTCCAGTAACATCTGGACCAAATATGAGTTGTGGTTGGTCATCAAACATGTTGATTGAATCCTCATTTTCAACAATGTCTAAAGTCTGGGTTATTTGTGATTTATAATTTTCATTTTTGATCAGTCCTATTAAAGGAACTGATATTATCAGCTTGGATATCTCTGTTCTTAAATTGAATGGCAAGGAGACTTTCTCCGTTTGTAGGTTTTGAATAGATTGGTCTTCTTTTTATTTATTGGGCACCTCCTTATGTGGGATTTCATATCTGATGTTTTGAGCTTTGGCCATTGGTTTCTTAGGTGGAACAACTTGAATTGAAGTGGATGGTTGATCAGCAGAAGTTTGATCAGAGGTTATGTCTATAATTCTTGGGCTAGAAGGTTTTGGGTTTTCCCTAGGGAGAATTTGGAGGATTTTTTAAACATGAACTTCTTTTATTTTCTTAGTTTGATTTTGCATTGTTTTCTTAGTCTGGTCAAGAACATCAACATTCTTTTTTCTCTTTAAATTATATTGTTTATGAACCTCAAAGATGGCAAAGTCATATTCTTGTTTGTAATCAAATGATTCCCTAGACTGCCACTGTAATTGTTGTAGCATATACAACTCCTGTTCATCTTGGGTCAGAAAAACAGTATCTTCATGGTTTATTCCCATTAGGTTTATTTGTGTATCTTGTTCTATATCTTCTTGATGGGAACTCTCGGCATAGTTTTCTTGAAAAGGTGGCCTGATGTTCTGATTTGGCCCAGTTTCCCTAGTCTTTCCAGCATTTTGGTTTTTTCTGAAATTTGGGTTTCTATTTTGAGGACCTTGATGATTATCCCATTGGGGTTTCCTTCCTATGTTCTCTACTCTATCCATTAGTCTTTCCATACATTTGGCTAAACTATCTATTTTAATGTCTGATGATGAAGTTTCATCTTTTGTAGTTCCTCTTCTTTCATTTCTAACTCTAGCTCTTTTAGCTAACAAACTAGCTTCTACACTAACTGCTACACTTTGCATTTCTTTTAATGTTGGGGGGTTTCTTTCCCTAAGTTTGTATGCCATATCCGTGTCAAAACCATCAGGGAACTTTACTAATGCTAAATCTGGTGGAGGTCTAAGGTTAACTAGAATAGCATTATATATGTTATTGAATCTAGTGCAGTAATCTTGAACAGTTTCATTAGGTCCCCTTCTAATACTATCATATTCCAAAAGTACCTATAGGGGATTATTTTTCTTTTCCCATCTGTTCAAATTTTTTTTGTAAAACAAATCTAAACTATTAATACTATTAGCAGGCAATGCTCTAAACCACTTCCTAACATCACCAGCTAGAGTCTGAGCAAACAACCTCATTTGAACATCATCTATGTCAATTTCGTGCAACTCAAAGTAATTTGTAATATTATTAACATGTTGTTGTGTAGTGTAATGTCTTGTGCCATCAAATTGAATAATTTTTCTTTGGTAGTCCGCTGGCATAGGGGATAGGGTAGCATTAAAGTTCAAGGGAGCATATCTGGCTGCCATAGCTATAAGTTGGGACTAATTGAGGTGTGGGGTTGCAGTACTTGTAGATGATGCAATAGGGAAGGAGGGACTTGCAGACATAACAGGGATGTTAATTGGTGTACTTGTGGAATTGGAGCCAGGACTAGTAGACGATGGATAGGTAATGATAGGTTAGTGACGAAGTGTAGGTATAAATGGTTGTGAAGAATGAACTTCAGAGGGTATTATGGATGAAGTTGAAGTGAATAATGGTGAACCTAAAGTAATGGATGATTGTTCAGAAAGCTCAAGGGTAGTAGCAGTATTAATGGATGATTGAGGAGATTTTAGAATGTATTCATCAATTGATTTATTGGCCTGTTGAACTTCAATGTCTGCAATAAAATCGGGATCTATAACAGTTTCATCAATTGCACTTTCATATTTTGTTCTAAATAATGATAGATCAAATAGCACATCAAATGGAAGTTCTTCTAAAAATAACCAATCATCAAGACACAAATTAGCTCTAACTAATGGTATATGGCTACCCAGACTTTCTTCTTTTTTAGATTTTCTTGAAATTAGGTTTGGATTATCAACTACTAGGGCCAGGTTTGGCTCTGGATTAGCCCTAGTAAAATGAGTCTTCCTAGAAGCAAGAATTTCAAATTTTTAATTGTTTTTGTGAGATTTTTTAAGAATGGATTCTAACTAATGACTTTAAGATGCTTGATATGTAAACTAAAGCTTTCTTAAATCTTTATTTAGACTGAGGATTGATTCCCCAGCATGCTCGCCACTATGTTATCTCTTAGAACTTTCTCTAGAATCCGTCAGAAGAAAGAAGGAACTGAGGTAACCACTAACCAACTTTGGAGCATAGGGTCTAGCCAACCGATACTCAGAGAGGTCTCTCTCTATATGATTTAAATTTGTTTTTGGAAATTTAGGCTAGTTATGATTGTTCTTGATGTTTACAATTTGTATTTGAGATTGGGTGCTAGGATTCTCTAAACAGGTGGATAGAATGATGTCTTTTATACCATTGGGCTATGGATTCATACAAAAAGGAAGCAAAACTGGATGAACTCACCAAAGGGAATGTTCAAAGGGCAAGCTAGCAGAGTAAAGTTCAGGTCTTTGGAACTAAGGGGTGGAATGGTTTCATTTAGGGTGAGAGTGAAATTAAGGGTTCTTAGACCGAGATATGAACGAGGAATAGAGGGATAATTGAAATCAAATCGAAATTAAGAATCCTTAACCTGTATATGCAAGAAACAACCTAAACTAAGGAGGAATTAAGAATTCCTTAACTTAGATATCAGTAGAAAACATTGAAATGTATAACTGTTAAGACAGAGTGTAATTAAACAATTTCTGAAATATTGTTCCAGTTATAACATTCGGATTTAGAAATACATTAAAGACTGTGAAAAAATTTAAGAGAGATAATGATAACACATGAAAATACTTGTCTGAACTTCAGTGCACACATGAATCCTTTGAAATATCTGATCTTTATTCATCAATCCAGCTTGCTGGCTCAACCAATGATACAATAACTTTGAAGTCTTCTTGATCAAAAAATTCTATAGAAATGTCTAAGAATCCACCCTACATACTTCGAATTATGAAGTATTTATACATATGTAGTTACAAAATATCTGAAACTATATTCATAAATAATCTAGGAAAAAAGAAATATCTTCATGCAGGAAGATAGGGATAGCTATTGAACTGTTTTCATGTTGTCCCTTTTATTTTGGTGTTGCTGGCCTTGATCTTTTGCTTTGTTGTTTGATCTTTCACGCTATATGCTTCATTTACTTCTGCCTTTCATCTGATACACTTTCATCTTATACACTTTGACTCTGTTGATCTGTCAACATCCTTTTTACCCTGTTTTTACTTCTACTATACATTTACTTTTTACTAGATATATCTATAGTAAATCTATTAATTTCTCCTAGGTTTCAGCATTAGGTAATTTGATTTTTAACATCTTTTTGTATGTTTCATCTGCCTCTATGTATTTGGAAAAAGTTGGCTTATTGATAAACAAATGTTTTACCTCATGCTGGGGTAAAACAAGTTTTCAAAAGTGTGGTAGTACTTTCCTGTTGGCAATGCTTTGATTGCTGAAGTATTTACTTGATCTTTTGCTACTTCTCTAATTTTCTTGTTGTAATCTTCTTGGGTCATCAAGTTATCATTTACGACTAAGGGATTGGGTAATCCCTTTTCTCTCAAAATCTGAAATTTAGCCATAAACTTGTCAACGGCTAACTACATATTCTGACATTTATCATCTAAATTTTCCATCAGGTTCGTCTTGGAGAGGACCTTTTGAACCTCCAAAATTGTCTCTGTTCTATCCTCATCCCCAATTCCTAGAGCTCGTACCTGTTCTTGGCAATAAGGAATTGGATCATGCTGGCAGCCTCCTCTGGAATTTGTCCTAATTCTGCTTTCACCTTCTGAATGGCCTCTGTGGCTAGCTTTATCAAATCAACTTCTTCAAAAATTACCTGAATAGATGGCCAAATATCATTGAAAGAGTCAATCATATTGGCCCATAGCTTTTCCTTAGCTTGCCCAAGGGGTTCTTGTAGCGTTAAGTCCTTTTCCAACGCTTTCAATCTTTCACTCATCTTGGTAGCCTTTTGCACTTCTTCTTTGTACATGATTTTGGCAAGCTTGTAGTCTGTTTCTAAGCTTGCCACTTTCTATTTGAGCTTATTCATCTTTATGGTTTGTATGGATATTTCTTGCATAGCTTTAACCAATTTTGTTGCTTCTTCACCTGTTGTACCTGTTGTTGATGCAGAGGTTGTAGAAACTGGCAGTGTTGTGGCCGTTGGAGCTGTGGGAGCTAATGAGGCTACCAATGTGGAAGGAATAGTTGTGGTTATTGTTGGAATGACATTTACTGAACTAGTGCTAAGATCATTTTGTTTTAATTAGATTAGGTTGTCTAATTCCTTTTCTGTCTCCCTCAACTGATCATTTAGTTTTAGGACTAAGTCCATCAACTCTTCATGTTTAGCTTGGCTTTCCAAGATTCCCCGTGTCTGGGGATGTTGTAGCTGAGGTATTTTCAACAGTTTTTTAAGGGAAAAAATGTCATCATTCATCTTCTTAATTAGCTGTTATGTAGCCTTGATGTCTTTGGGATCATGTCCCAATTCAATTATCAAGTCTTCCAAAGACTTGATTCTGGTGTCTTTGGCTTGTGAGGAGGCCTTTTCCAACTGATATTGGGCCGAGATGTTGTTTAGTGAATTTTGCAACTGATGTGAAGCCATGGCTTTCCAAGTGAGAGTGGAGTAAATCATTTCTCTAGCCTACTTCTGAAATTCAATTTGGTCAATGGGATGAATATCCCTTGCCAATACCTCAAAGTCTATTTTCTTGAAATCTATTGTTGTTTTTGGTTGTTGTGTAGTCGGTTGTATGAAAAACATTTGCATATTTCCTTCCTTGATGTCAAAATATGACATCAACATATTTTGATTAGGCGGTGTGAGCTTGAAATACTGAGCATAGGATTCTACCTTTAGTTTCTCATTTCTCATTTTAATCTCCTTAAACCTGTCCTTGATGCCTCTATCTCTATCAGCAGGTTTACTGAATGAGGAAACTTCTACACTAAGTTGTCTTTATAAAATTTGAGTCTTTGATGTACATGGCTCCTGTGTTCCCTAGATGGGGTTGTGCCTTTTCTCAGGTTTAGCTCAGCATCAGTTATTTCTACTGAGCCTTTTGTGTCTTCCTATTATGCAATAGGATTGAGCCTAGGTTTCTTACTCTGGCTGGCTTCATACTGCATATTGGAAGTGTCCATACCTGAGCTGGAGCCTTCCTCTCTGTTCCTTTTGGGATTCTTTTCCTCATTCTGAAGATTCTACAAAGCATGAGGGTTACTCATGGTTCCTTCTGGCTCTGGTACCTACGGGAAGGGACTCTCATCAAGTTGTTTCTCTAAATCAAACAAATTATTTTCAATATCTACCTTTGTACTATCCCTGTCTATGAGAGTGTTTTCCAACCACTCATATTGGTTGGCATATCTCTCGATTTCCAGTATAGGGTGATGAATGTAAGGTCCTAATTTGACCTTTTATCTTCATTTGGTTATAAACACTTGAGGGACATACCACCACATGAAACTTTTCTCAAATTTCATTCGTTGCAAAATTTGATCTGCTTCCTCTCCTGCCTCTCTAGAATTGCAAATAAAAGGGCCTAACTAGTTTTTGATCTTGAATTGAGCCTTTTTCTTGGTTGAGACAAAGTTTATATCATCAGAGTTCATTATTTTCCTATGATATTCCAGGGAAAATAACCTCATGGGAAGGTGTTTGGGCAATTTGTATGAGGCGAGATGGAAACCATAGATCCTTATTTCGGTGTGATCTTGGTAAAGGTACCAATCTCCCACCTCACTTAGTTTGGACAACTAGAGCACACTTTTGATTTCTTGGCTTATCCTTGGTGGAGGGCTTCCTGTCAGCATGGTCATGACTGGATGGACAAAAGAGTCAATGAAGTCTATGTAGGTGTATGGTGATGAATACTTGTGAAATATGGGTGTCCAAACTATAACAAACTTGGGCTGACCTTTAGTATCCAGCTTCTGGATGGTGAAGGGAAATTTGTCTAATTATAGTACAAAAACATATGGTAGAGTATTAATGAATACTTGAATACTCTTTCATTGTGCATCCTAGTAAATTGTTCATGCATCCTTTCAGCTATGAATTGGGAATAATTATACAAAGTAGTAGGAGGCTTTCCTCGGGCGAAAATAGACATGAAGGCCAGGATGAGTTCATCAATGAATTCATATGTGGTATAGCCCAGAATACATGATATCATGGTTATAATTTGTTTGAACCTTTCAGAGAAAATGGCAGAAACATATGGGGGGCATCTGTAGGAATGTACTGCTCCTTTAGAATGAAAGTTTGTGTTAGGTCCCTATAATATTAGTGATTACCCCATTACTATTGTAGTTGTATCCCTTATTAATATTGTTGTGCCCCTATTTTCCCCATATTTTTATTACTGTGCCCCGTAGAATCCCTCTATTGTTATTTTTGTGCCTTTATATTATTATTATTAAGTAAACTGGGTTATATTGTGACTCCTTAGACTCCTATATATAGAAAGGAGGTTTTGTCATTTGAATCATCAAAGAATCAATCATTTGTGTAATGTAAAGGAGGTTTCCCCCTCAAAGAGGCTGAAGCCCAAGTTGTTGCTCTATCTTTTCTATCTTTTTGTGAGCTGGTTTCATAACATTTGGTATCAGAGCTTTGGATTCTAGTGTTTCGCTACTCCAAATAGGTCATCGTGGCATTTTCGCTATAGCTTTGTTTCTGCAACGTTTCAGAAGTGAAACAAAAACCCATTTGAGATGAAATTGCATTGAACCTTGGGTTTGAATTTCAGTGCTTTTCGCGCTATATTTGCGGAGATATGATCTGAGGAAGTTGGTGTTTTGCAGACTCCTGAATTACATTCCAAACGGGTGACCTAGGGAAAATTGTCATAACTTTCTCTCTGAGCAACAGTTTGAAATTTCATAAGAAGGTATAGAAAGAGGATGGACTGTAGTTTCCTATATATATTTTTCAGTTCCAGAGGTCAAAATAGTGACACGTGTCATGTCATACAAGTTCGCTCTACTGAACTAGTCTATAATCAGGTCACTATGGGGGATTTGGCATAACTCTTCTCTGGAGAATCCAATTTGGATCAGACTGGTGGCATTGGAAAGAGGATGCAGAGGGCTACTGTAGGTCACAATTTTAGAACCTTATGATCCGAAATTACAAAGATACTTCAGATTCAATATCAAGCTCCTACAAAGTGAATAAAGTTGTGTAGTTTTTTTTTAAATTTTTGCATAAGCTTGGTTTGAAATATTAGTTTGAAGGAATTCAAAGGGCATAGTAAAGCACTATTATTGGTAATTGATGCCCCGAGGAAAAAAAATGCAAACACCTAGTAAGCAACCTAAAAGCTCTAGCATGACTCATGAAGAAGAGGAAGAAATGCAACATGATATATCAAAATTACGAGACCAAGTGCAACAAGTGTCACTTGCACAAAAAGTAACAGAATCTAAGATGGATGGTTTAAAGAAAGATGTAGAAACTAAGA
>APFE030924639.1:168042-180557 GCA_000404065.3 Pinus taeda
GAAAGGAGGTTTTGTCATTTCTATCATCCAAGAATTGTTCATTTATGTAATGTAAAGGAGGTTGCCCCCTCGAAGAGGCTGAATTCTAAGGCGTTGATCTATCTTTTCTATAATTCTTGAAGCTTTTTTCATAACAGTATTTCTCAACAACAATATCCTCTTTGTAGTTTTCTAAGACTGTTGGTTTCGTAACTTGCTTGATGAATTGTGGAATGATGTTTGGTAGTGCGGATGTGTAGTAATCAATCATGTTTGCTGCAAATTTTTTCAGCATGCATGTAAACCTCTGATTGAAGTCTTTTACATTTTCTTTTCTGTTCATCTTTAGGCTTCCCAAATCTTTGAGTAGCATGGCTGGGGTCTTGTCATCAACGAAATTCTCAAGGAAGATGTGTTTGAATGTAATCCAGTTCTGTATAGAGCTTGGTGGAAGGTTGCGATACCAGGTAGCTACGTGACCATCCAAGGTACATGGGAACAATATACATGATACGTCATGATACCGTACCTCAAGGGTCTAGAGCTATAGGTAGAATTTGTCCAAGTGATCTTCTTCCTTCACCATGCTGTCATGTTTGAACTTAATGTTCATTCTCTCTCCTTGCTTCTACATCTTGTGCAGAATAGCCAGGAGAGCTAATGTTCCCTGAGTCATCCATTCAATATTTGGTTCAACGATCTCTTCTTCTTCCTCATCGTCGTCCTCTCTTTTATAATTTTATGGTTTTGGCTCTGAGTCTATTGGTTCATCTCCACCTCTACCTCCTCCACTGCCTTCCCCTCTGCCTTTTGTACTAGAGTTTGATCCCAAGACCACAAGAGTGTCTTGTTCTCCTTTTCGAAAGACCAGACGTTGCTCTCCATATTCGATAGCTTATGCTAGACCTTAGGGCATGGAAAAGACTACTTCTTCCACCGATGATACAACAACTCTCATAGGAGTGACTTTTGGCTTTATTGATGCGTATGGAAGATGCTATATGCCTGGGATTAGTCCAATTGATTTCAAAAAATGGAAAGTGATGGGAGGAACAGAGCAAAGTTGATGATACAGAATCTCGTGTTCAATCCTGGGAGGTGAGGAGTAACCAATTACAAAGTTGCATGTAGGTGAGAGGGAGTGCGAGTTACTACCTTGACCAGATGGTTGATGAATGAGTGTGAGGGGATGTTTAGCCATATATAACTAGCTGCCCTCCTTCTAGTGCCAGAAATGTTGACGGTGTTGGACCCACCAAAATTTAGAGGATCACCTCGGTATGAAGTCCAAACTAGACCTCACACCGTTTGGTTTGGTATTCCCATCTGGTATGATGGCCCGGTTGCCATTACCTTAACGATTTTCCTCAACTTTTGTTGGTTAGCATAGGAGAGTGGTCTGCTTTGTCTTCGAGAAGTGAGGTTCACGTGCCTGGTCATTGCTAGTGTTACTTGTGTCAATTTTTCTTTCACTGTAGAGGGAGAGGGTGAGAGTGAGTCCCAATTTGACTGGGAGGAAGCTCGAACTCTGATAGGAACACACAACACAACAGGACTTGCACAACTTCTGGAGGAGTAGTCCACACAGAAGCGATAGCCACAACACCTAAGGGAAAACACCACGTGCAACACTCAGTGGATGAGTCTACACGAGTGTAACCGTTGTTACAACAAGTTTTATGTGAAAGGTTTGTGTGATGTTTGGGGAGGTAGCCACCATGAGCGAGACAACGTTAACAACATATACCACACATTTCCATTAACATATTATGTATTATAACAAGTGAAATAAGTTCAAGCGTTCAACACAGGTTAAATAAACATGCATTACAAGTGTTCAAGATTAGTCTTGCAATAGTTACAACACATGTGTGAAAACGTGCTAGCCTGTTAGTAGGCTTATGAATTAAGCTAAAGTTCCAAGACACATCGTTAAACCATACATCACTAACCCCATGCGCAGGGTGTTGTAGCCCCTACTTACTCCTCAAAGAAAAGATTACATACTCTCTTGGCTATGTTAGAGGAGCTAAGGTGAAAAGTCCCTTGCATGTACAAATGAGGGGGTATTTATAGCCAAGGGTGAAACTAACCCTTGTGGTCATTCGACTACCATCATTATTGTTTTACTTCCATCAATTTTCGACTTTACATGACTCTTTGTACAACAAGTGGGTCTCTTGGACTTCCACGTTACATTACATTGATTGACAACATGGCCCACAATAGAGATGTGGATGACATGACTTGACATGACAAAGATGGTGCATTCGTGTTGCTATTAGATGCATGTCGAGCTACAATGCTACTGGGTGATGGATGTCTTCATGGTGTGTCACAACTTCACCTCCACATGGAAAAGTGCATTGAGTCTTTGATGGTTGTTGGTTCCCTTGATGTTGCTTTGGAACATTGCTCCTTGCTTGTATGTTGGAAGGCTTGATAGGTTCGTCTATTCGCGAAAGGTGCATGTTCGTCTGTTCATCTGTCCATGAGCACATCTTGCATGTTTGCTCGTCTGTCCGTCCATGAACACATATTTGCTTGATCATCCATTTGCAGGCATATCTCTTTGCATGAATCATTTGTTCATCCGTTGGTGAACCTGTCCTTTTGCATGTGCTCCCTTCATTAATCCCATTCATCGTTGTGCCATGTTTGTTTGTGTACCTGTACCTACAGTCACTCATGACGAGACGACATCAAATCCAAAAACCTCCTATTCTACCATGATACATGACCATTTCGGATGCAGGTGACTAGGAGAGGTAACAAGGTTTCGAGGCAGGATGGAGGCACTCAACACTGCTGATGAAAACTATGCAAGAGTCACTAGGTGATGAAGGCGAGAAATCCTGATTGACAGTGACTGTCCGCGAGGTCTGGCATGGATGGAGGGAAAAACTGCGCAAATTTTGGGAGAAACAGTCTGGGTTGTAGGAAGGCAGGGCAGACAAAATTTATGCATTTTCCAGAACGAGCGGGCAACAGGTTCTTGAAAACAAAATTTGTGCAATTTCTTGGAGGAACAAGTCAGGCTACAAGGAGGATTGGCGAACATGATTTGCATAATTGTTTGGAGGAACGGGCTCGGAGCTTGGCAGCCAAAACTGTGCAATTCCTAGAGGGAACTAGCAACTGGCTGCTGGGTCACTCGCAGCTAAAACTATGCAATTCCTAAGGGGAACTGACACTCAGCTACCAGGAGCTAGGTAGCAAAAAAGGACTTACATCTTTATTACAAAATTTGGGCCTCCTACCCCAAAACCAAAACTGGCTATTGGGGGAACCCATTCCAAACAGGCCCCCAACACAAACATGGCGACTCGCCCTCGAGTCACTCTTCAGGCGTGGAGATCTTGGCATGAAGACCCCCCAACTCGACCTGTATGACTGCTACCTCAACTATGCAATGCGTGACCGCTTGCTTTATTTCCTCGACCAACTACTCTATTGTTGGCCTTGCACTTTCAGCCTGAAGCTTCTCTTGAGTCTCCTACAAACTAGCCAGCTTGCCTTCAATGGAGGCCGTGATCAAGTAGGCCTCATCCAACCAAGGCTTCAAGTGCGCCTTCAACATTGCCTCTTTATGTTGAGATGCATCTACCTGCTCCTTCAATGCCTTGGCCTCCTCCATCTTCATGAGTCTCTCTATGAGGGCAACAGTACCCGTTGTCCCTTTTACCTCATCATAGCGCTAGTGTAGCTCTCGTGCCTCTGTTTCCAGCCACTGCATAGTAGGGTCTTCTTGTAGGTTGGTTAGTACTTCGAATGACTATTCAAAAAGCATTGTGCAATCTACCACTACACTTTATACTGTCGATATTGCCTCTGTTATAGCAGTCGTGCACTGCTCGACTTCCGGTGGAGTTGAAGGTTGGGCCCTCAACTGCAATTCTGCAATTTGGAGGTTCAGCTCCAACTGAACCTTTTCCAATGTTGTGCTAGCATTACGCACCCCCATAGCGGGTTTGTGAATGCACACATCTACTGGCTCATCTGTAGGAATGGCCAACTCCAGGACCATTCGGCATGCTTCCTCCACGACCTGGACTATGTTCTTGTTCTCATCGGTCACGTCATTTGCAGTGGCGATGGCAGAATCTCACTATACAGCCATCGGAGAATTGTTAATTATCTTCTTAGTGATCACTTGCAAAGTGCATTGTTCATGATCCCTCAGCTCCATGATCATCCCTTCCTATAGTAGGTGGAGTGCCTTGCTAGGAAGCGCTACCAAGTTCAGCCCTACTCCCTTGAGTGCACTGATAACGGGTTTGTCAACTTCGATCTCTGTCATTAGTGCTCCATCTGGTAGCACTATGGCCCGAGAGTCCTTCGCATGCAACATCTAAGTAGCTTCTGAAGTACCAATGGCCAAACTGGTGGATGTCGCGCCAGTCTATGTTGCCTGAATCTGCAGCTCTCACAGATTCGCTTCAATGGCCCCTAACGCCTACTATTGCTACTGCTCAAACTCCTACAGTAGTTTCATGGTGGCATCCCACACTGTATCCCCAATGCCATTTAGATCCCCCTCTGTTAGGGTGATCGGGTCCATGGACATCTTGCTATCCTTGGACTTCTTTCGCGGCCCTTATTTTTCTTATCCCCTTAGATGCTTGATATAAAATGAAGGTGTTTGCGGGTCCTCTCCTCCCTGTTCTGTCAGATCATACTCTTCTCCTCTCCTCCTATCTGTCCACCTATCTCCTGTGTGGCAGTGTGGTCTACCTTAGCCTTATCCTTAGCTTCCTTTCTCCTTTTCATAGCCAACTGCTCCGTCTTGTGCTTGGCTTCATCCTTCTTTTGCTATGCGGCTATCTTACTGGATCCCATCGTTAAGTCTGAGGTAGTGTGCCATCCTTTCGGCCAATTGTCAATAACCGCTTGAATCACATCATCTGTCGCTAAGTAGGGAAGGTCCTGCCACTTCTCCTCGAGGTCCATTCGCACCCTTATGGATACATGGTGGAAATCAGCCTTAATTCCATGTATGGCTACAATTTACCAAAGATAGTAGGCGAAAACCATGGCTTGCGGTTGATGGCCATGTGCACATTCATCTCCATCAAGATCCAAAAGATATTGGTGTCCTTGATCAGCTGAGGATCCTTAGTCACCCATAGAAAAGCGTACTTTGTGGCCTTAGGCAAGTTCGACGTGACCAAGGAAGATTGGTTGTCTTTGGGTAGCTCCCAGGCTACCAGCATGATGGACAACAGGAGCCATGCATAGTGGAAGGAATTGCTGAGATCTTATGCCTCATAGCAGTTCATGAGGAACTCACCACAAAGGTAGCGGGCCTAGGTAAATTGAACCCCCTCTGCGCATTAGGCCACTAGAGCTACGACAGGCACTGGTACTTCATCGAAGCGACACTTCATGGCTGCAGGGTCAGAAATATTTGTAATCGCTTAGATGCATGGCTTCTTTACTAATCAGAACATCTTCTTCATGGCCTCCACAAGGGCTAGTTCACCTGGCCTTCCACCAAACATCATAGCCAGATTCTCCCCTAAATATGTCAGCCTCGTGATTATGTGGATTGGTCTATTAGTGATGGGTGTTGGCTCCTCCAGCCACAAACACCCATCATGTACCAAGCATAGTAGCTGCTTAATTACCAGCAAAGTAATGGGTGTGCGAATGTAGTGCGGCACCCATAGCAGGTTGAGGAGGCCTGTCTTATCCACTCCTTTGAGACACTTCCGCAGTTCCAACGCAGTCACCCTGGTGGTCTTACGGAGAACGCGGTGCATCAGCTAGTCTATCATCAATTGAGGGAATCACTCAGTGTCAGTTAAGTCCCAGTCCTCCAATTTCAACATTAGAATCCACCCCAAGCATGGTCCTTCAAAAAAAATCTTGTCCGGTAGCAGAGGTGTCCTTAGGCACCTTGGCCTTTCCCATACATGGAGGGACATACTCAGGCAATTTAGTAATGGGGTCAGACCCCTAAACTTCAATGTCCTTCGTGTCTATCCCAAGATCCTCAATGTCCATTGGGATATCCTCAATTTCTTCCTCCTTTGGTTCCAGGTTAATTGTTTTTACCTTTTCTTGAGTGGTCATCTTGTCCTTCGACGAGTTCCTAGGTGACACATGCACTGGTGGTGTCGTGGTCTGCTTTCCTTTGTTGCCTTTCGCGCCTTTCTAGGTCTGGATGGGCCTTGGTCTAGGCGAGCATGGTGACTTGGGTATCTCTGTAACCTCTGAAGTAGTTCCCTCTACTTCCATAGAAACCTCTAGCGCAGCCCCTTCGGCTGCCACTACTTCCCCAATATCTATGGTTTTTATCGGTGTCGACATGACGTTATTCAACAGTTCTTTGGTCTCCTTTGTTAACTGCTCAAATGCTGAACTCGCTATCAGAGCTTCAAAGAATTCATGGTTCATACATGTTTGATATCTCAACAACTCAATGCTCAAAATGCCAAGTGTTCTTCGTTGGGTAGCCATATGTAATTTATAGACCATTTTGAATTCAAATCAGACCATTCCCCCCAAAATCAATTCATTAATGCTATATTGGCGACAAATTTTCAAGGATCTCGCCCATAAATTTCATCTTAAATGCCACCTCCCCCACGCTCCTTTTGGCTATTTTTTCGTCATCAAATCATGAATTGTGACTTTAACGGTCACTTTCTCGTGGACCTACTTGGTTTTATCCCAGGTAGCACAACCTTCCGTGCACTTGTGTGGTCTCTGTGACATCTCCTCATTCCGCTCGGTTTCTTCATTGCGCAGTTCCCCGACCCGGGCAATGTAGTTTATAGTCCCGCACTTCCTTTCAGCTGCTTGGAGCGCTAAGACTATGCTTCTTTCATATAGTCACCTAGCCGAATCACCAGTGTATGACTTCAATCGGCTACCATTCACTTTTCCTAGGAAGGGCTCCCCATTTAACTTAACCAACTGAACTGCTCCACCATTGGTAATCTCTTTGATGACATAGGGCCCCAGCCAGTGCATCCTAAATTTTCCTAGAAATTTATCAAACTTGTTGTCATATAGAAAGACTAAATCATTTACCTAGAAGGTGCATAGTTTAATGTGTCGATCATGCCATGCATTTCCGCACTCCTTGTGAACTTGTTGATGAAATCTAGCTAGAAATCGGTCCTCCTCAAGCTTTGCTAGTTGCGAGAGAGTCTCTTCCAAGGCTCCACAGTCCATCATTACTATGAGTGCTGCTATGCATAGACTAGGTACAATGTATTCCATTGGCATCATAGCTTCTATGCCATACACAAGTCTGAAAGGCATTTGCCCAATCAACTTCTTGCAAGTTGTTCTGTAGGCCCTTAGCACCACTGGTATGCAAATATCCCAGTCACTTCTCTGAGCATTGCATACCCTTTTTAGTGTGTTCTCTAGTATTTTATTGAATGCTTCCACCATCCCATTGGCCTGTGGGTGATAAGGCGTGCTCTTCTAATGATACACCTAAAATTCTTCCATAAACGCGTTGATTGTTTCATTAAGGAAGTGTGTATCGTGATCAGACATCAAGGTCTTTGGACAGCTAAATCTCATCAATACATATTCAAAAAGAAACTTTGTTATTGTCACACTGGTATAGTCCTTCACAGGCTACGCCTCTGTCGATCTAGTCAAGTACTCTATCATAGTGATGATGTACCATGCCCCTATTTTCTTTCCTGAAGGCTAAATTGGTCCCACAAAGTCAATCGCCCATTTCTCGAATGGTTGTAATGCCACCTGCGGTGTCAATGGTGGTTCATCCCTTCCTGATGGTCGACCAGTCCTTTTACATGTGCCATAGGCCCTACAATATGCTTTCGTGTCCTTATGTTGTGTTGGCCACTGCAATCCAGCACACAGAACCAACTACGTTGTCATTTTTCCTGCATAATGTCCTCCTACAACTCCTCCATGAGCCTCCACGAGGATGCTGCTTTGCTCAAAGTCAGGTACATAGCATCGTAATATTTTGTCATACCCCATTTTGTATAGATGTCATGCAATGACAGAGAAGTCTGGTGTGCACACTACTAGCTCCTTCTTCTGCTAGCTTGTATACCCTTATGGAGTAGTCCCCGTTGTCAGGAATTGTATGATATCCTCAAAGTGACTGTCGACAACGCGTACCACAAAGAGCTATGCATCAGGCAATCCTTCCTCCAAATTAGTGGGCTCCTCTCCTATTTTGATGTGCAACAAATGATTTGGTCCCACGTTGAATTGTCCAAGCTTCACAATAACTTCAAAATAATACTACTGGAATAATAACAACCATCTACAGATCTTGCCCCCTAACACAGGCTTATTAACCAGGTATTTTAATGCAGAATGATCCGTATACATCTTAAAATGTCCCCCCAGCAAATAGTGCCTGAACGTTTGGAGAGTGTGTACCATGGCTAGTCCTTCGCACTCTGTAGTAGAATAGTTCTTCTCAGCCTTCGACAACTTCCTACTCGCAAATGCTATAGGATGGTCCAATTCCCCCTTGTCCTCTTGTGTCAGCATAGACCCCAGCACAATACATGAGGCATCCATGTGCACATGAAATTCCTTCTTTCAGTCTGGAAAGACTAGGATTCACGTGATGTCCATTTTCTCTTTTAGCACATCCAAGCTCTTTTGCCATTCATCATTCCAATAGAACATAGCATCCTTTTTCAACAACTTCTCCATGGGTGCGATGATCTTGGCATAGCTCTTGATGAACTTCCTATAGTATCCAGTATGCCCCGGGGTCGTGCGCAGTTATTTCACATTCCTTGGTGCCTCCAAGTTGATTATCACCGTGATCTTCATGGGGTCTACCATCAATCCATGTCTACACACCACATGCCCTAGTCCCTATCTGCACACTACATGCCCTAGCAGGATCCCAAAATGGACACAAAACAGACACTTATTTAGATTGAGCGCGATCTGGTACCTTCGACACGTATCTAACATTAAGTGCAAACTTGCCACATGACACTTGACCAATCCAAACACTATCGAATCATCAAAGTACAACTTTGAGAACATATGAATGAAGTCTTTGAATGTTGCAATGACTATGTGCGAAAATATTTTTGGCGCATTCTTCAACCCAAAAGGCATTACAGTATATTGAAAACATCCCCATTTCGTCACAAAGATCATCTTGCTTCAATCTTTAGGTGTGATTTTGATCTAATGATACCTAGAGAACCCATTAGTGAAAGAGTATGCTTCTTGGTCGCCTACATTATCTAGGACTTCATTAGTGAATGGGGTTGGGAAGGGGTCATGTACGCAAGAATCATTCAGCTTCCAGAGATCCACACATATCCTTATTTCTTCTTTCTATTTCTTTTCTTGAACCACTATCGGGCTTACCCAATTAGACTCTTATACTGGTTCCATAATTCCTGCCGTGAACATCTTATCCGACTCAGTGCGAACCCCTTCCTTATACTTGGGATTAAGATGGTAAGGTCTTTGTTTTACAAGCTTCATGTCTGGTTTCAAGGTGATCCTCATGACACCCAAGTCTCCTATTATCCCTTTTAGATCAGAAAACTTTGTGGGGAACAAATCCTGATATTCGTGGAGGAGCTCAGCAACCTTGTCTACTGTCGCATCGTCCCAATAGTCCCCAATCTTTGCAAATTGTGGTTTCGCCTCTATGCCAATGTTGACCTGCCTAGTTTTCATCAACGTGGTTATGTCAGGATCCTTTAGTTGTGGACCTTCAAACTCGCGGTGACCTTCAGTTTCTGGAATATTAACTTTTCGTGGATCCTAGTCTTCTTCTTCAATGGTCACGTTATAGCATTCTAGTGCATGACTCAACTGGGTAGTCCAATCAGGTTGGATCAGGTCCGAAGGATCTTGTGGTATCCTAAATATCATTGCTTTAATCTCCTATAGCACCGTGTCAATACAATCAAACCCATTCTCAAAGCTGAACGTCATTAAAAATCCCTGGCGCAGGATGTCCCATTCTTCCATGACATGGTGAAGCTCAGTTTCCAAGTACCAATTCATTGGTATGACACCCAGGGTATGACAAAACAGATGCACCCATTCAGGTTGGGGCTCCATTCCATAAGCCTTATTCCATTTAGCCAGGTGATCGTGCGAGTCATCTCTTCCATCATACTTATCTGTCATCCATACTTTTGGCTACCCAAAACATATTCTCATCATCCTCATATAGTCCTGCCAATCACTTAAACTATCCTTGTGTGTACCCCACCATCTTACTGGTGTAGCGTGCAATACCTAGTCCAAGGCCTGGAAGCAATGTTTCTCTAGTACTTCTTTTTCAAATGCATCGAAAAAGCAATCAACATCAGTTAGCCCATCATAATGAGGCAAATTCTTGACTTCAAATGACACATAGTGCAAGGATTTGGTCATCAGATTATAATGCAGCATTGAGACTTCATGTGGATGGTTCGGCCAATGCTCCAATTCTTCATCTGAATCTGACATGCAGGAGCTTTCGTGATCCCATGCAATGCGTCTGTCCATTGTCAGATTCACCTAACTTAGTCTCGCATCGTTACCTTGTAAATCTGGTCTAGATCATCATCGCTTTCATAATCTCAGACTGGTTGTGTATAGCATGGTCCCTTCGCGGGATCCAGTGGCACCACTACGCGGAGCAATTTATTTTCAAATATCATCTTCTGCTTCTTCAAGTTGATTACCCAATTCATGTTAGTGGCCCAATCGATTCCAAGGAGTGAAGGGTAGGGATTGCTATCTCCCATAATCTCTATTACCTTAAAATCTGCCAGCACACTTGCACCCTCAATGTCAACTGTGAGCCCTTGTAGTCTCCCCATTGGGATAATTTTCTATTGATTTGCCATCCTTAACTACATTGGAGACCACTAGAGTGCAAGTCGCCCCATTCTCTCCCAGGTCTGTTTTGGAAAAACATTCACGTTGGACCCCAGATCCAGGATAACTTGGTCCATCTCGTATTCCCCTATTTGCATGGTGAGTCTCATCTCCTGCCTGGTCCTTGCCTTATGCTTGCCAAGATTCCTGACCACAGGTAATTCACTAGTACCGCCATCCTTACCAGTGCACTGATTGATCAGTTCCTGCAGGCCCTTCACAACCTTACTGCCATGGAGTAGCTTCATGCAGGTCTCCAAGAACGTGGTAAGCATGGACGAGTCCATTTTTCAACTATTTTCTCCTGACTTCCAGAGGTAGAGGCCTCAACAAAGATTTTATCTGCTTCCAGAAATGTTTCTTTTACGTGCTCCAAATCAAACCCAGTCTCCTTTTCTAGTGCTTTGCAGACCCATACACCTTTTGCAAGCTTCTTCCCTTTATCCTCCCCAATTGTGGTTCTTCTTCATGACATAATGTTTACCTTAGGGTCTTCCTCACGAGGCTCAACCCTCATCATCTAGAGGTTCTATGTCGGCTGCGGAGGTTGCACCCCTTTTTCACAAATCTTAGCCAACAATATTGGGCAATCCTCAGTCCCATGGTCAAACTGAATACAATAGCGACATGACAATCACGTCAAATTCAGATAGTCCCTCGCGTAGTGTCCTCGGCCTCCCAGGCCCTCCTCCATCTCGGCCTTGGTCGTGCCCCTGATATTCACCTCGTGTTCCCCCAACGTCGTAGTCTAGAGGTCACGTTTCTGTCTGCACTCTGTATCCGGGTGTCCTATCCATCATCAATTCATAACTTCGATAATTGCACTCATCATGGCCTCCTGATTGACAGAAATTGCAGAACATTTGTTGCGGTGTTTGTTGGCCCTCAGTTTTGGTCTATGTTTGCTTAAGGAAACTTACTCAATCCTTATATTTTCCATCCATTTTCCATCACATCCGTCTCATTTTGATGTATTTTATGCATATTCAAGTGTTTAATTTTAATTTTTCAATTTCTAGAAGTCTTTATGAAAATTGAGTTTCAAGTGCAATTTTGGACTGAATCAGAAATTCCCGTAATAGCTATGTGGATGACATATTTGCAGGACACTTGATCTCGAGCTGGATGCATGAATGGAAAGCTTGGGAACTAGGACTGAGCTAACTCCACTTGGTTCGATCAAAACAAGATTTATTAGGCCCGGTCAAGGCTAGTCAAACATGACTAGTCACCAAAAAATCCCTAAGAAATAGGGCAGTTTTGAGATTTTATGGGATTGACCATATTTATTGGGATGAATTGGATGAGTTCGACCTAGATAGGTGGATATGAGTAGATATGAGTGTTAGAGATAATATAGATCATTTTTTTTCACAAAACCTCTATTTAAAGCCCAGACTTTGATGGCTTATGTATGTAACTTTTGTATAATTTTATGTTGAGACACTTTGGAGTTGGAAGCTAATTTGAAGAACCTATTTCATTTCAATTTGTTGTTCATACTTGGTTGATTTACTAAAGTTGCTGTAGCTGAGATTTCTTCAAGTGTGCAAGGCAAGGGTGGAGGGGGGGCCACACCAAGCTAAGTGCACTTCTTGGTTCAATTTTCATAGTTTTCATAGATTAGTTCTTGTTTCAAATGTATTTAGATGTGTGATGATTGCTGAATGAATATT
>APFE030924641.1:0-12599 GCA_000404065.3 Pinus taeda
ACCTTGGTTGTATCTTTCTCTTCTTTTACTCATTAATAGACGACTATCATTATGGTTCCACTCATGTGTCTTTATAATGATGATTGAGTTATATCTTTTCTGACTGATATATAGTTGCATCTATTGAATTTTATGCTTGTATTTGTGTCGTTCTTTGCATGTGCAGGTGTCCGTTCACGAGGATCATGGGGATTGTGACCAGCCGGAGCAAAGGAACGGGAGCAACGATTCTTCTACAAGTACTAGTGTTGGAATCCATGTAGGCCATCATCATCGATCTTTGATTGCAATTAGGAACCTGCGTGTTAGCATTGATTGATTGTTGCTAGACCCATGTTGGGCTAGTGGGATCGCCTCTGTCTGCAGAGGGGATTTACCTGTTCAACAATTTGGCGACTCCACTGGGGAGTTTACCGTGCTATTTGATTTGTAAACTTTGGACGAAGCCTGAAGTACGGCCAGATAGCCTTCGAAACACTATTTCTTTGCAGTAGTGAAGTAGATCAAAGCCACTTCAGTCAATCTCCGGTTTGGTTTATGGACTGAACAATTTCGAGTTTGTCTTGCATGTTATTTTTTCTCTTGTTTGCTTGCTTGGATAGCTTTCTAGGTTAAATTTCTTGTTGTTTCTTGCTTCCTGGCCTTCCTAGATACTGTAAACCAAGCTTTGGACTACCTATTTTGTTTTTTTACTTGGAAAACTTTATTAGCGCGGTTTTTCCTCTGACAGTCGCGCCACTTGGCGCCTGTTGCTAACTGACAACTCGCGCCAATCCCTTTATAGCGTGAGTTGCAGACTAACAGTCGTGCTAGACTTGTTAACTTTTTCAGTTAGCTTGTTTGCCAGTCTTCTGAGCTTGGATTTGTATCTTGCTATATCTTTTACAACTTCTGGAAGTGTGTTGGACCTTTATGTGACTGGTTATTATTTTTTTGTCCTTCAGTTGTTTGCTTATTTCTATCGATTTTATATCTTAGCCCTAGTGGCTTTGCATGTCGAGCCTTCTGTGGGAAATTATGGTTTAATGATCCAGTCAACTTTTTGGTTGTTTTCCGCACTCATCTGGTGGTTGTGAAAGTTTGGCATTCTATGCTGCAAGTAATTCACTTTTAGCTTGTTTATTTTTTGCTTGACTTCATCTGAACTTAGATCACATGGTTCGTTGAATGTCTTTGTGTTTTCCTTGCTTTGATAGGTCATTTTGACGTTTCAGAATTGGTTCTATATTCCTTTGAGTGAATTGTGTTTGCTTATATTTGTGAATATCTCTTGAGATTTGTTGAGTGCATCATGCTATCCTAAAAGAAAGAAAAAAAAAAAGATCTTTTGCAATTTATTAATTAGCATTTCTTGTTATTTGTTGCTTTTAGAAAGAAAAAGAAAATTTTTTTCATTTCTTGTTATTAGCTGCATTAGGATCTTTGTTGATCATTTTGTTTGTGTAAAGATCTCAACTCTCCTGTAGATAGAGTTCATTGAATGAAATGATATAATTTTGGCATACAGTTTGCATTTAGGAAGTTTCGAGAGATCACATACGGTAGGACCAAAAAACTGAAACATAATTGAAGATAAACTATAAAATGAACTGAATGAACCTAACAACGCATTGGAACATAACGCACATATTCTAGAGGTCTAGGTTAGAGACGTGTTCCGGTGTCTTTAAACCTGGTAGCTTACCGTTGAGTGGTTGGGTGATTCCTCGACGGTGAAATGATAGGTGCCAGTACGGATTGTGCTCCCATTTACCGTCGCGTATATATTGGGAGACCCCTATAGGCTTGCAACCTTTTATCCATAGGAAGCCGAGTCTGCCGCCTTACAAGCCGTAATGCACTGAACATAACATTCGGGAAGAACTGCAGTACGGGAAGTCCTTGGTTTTCATCTGATTGCCAAGGTGGATAAGCAGTTTTACGGATTGTTTGGCAAACCTCTTACCTAGTTCTCCAGAGTAGTCACTTTTGATCCTTTTCGGACTCCCTAAAAGAAAAGGTGTAAGTGAGCGTCTTGTCACTTCGTGCTCATTAAATATTCAAAGGAGACTAGAGTCATATTTTCATCCTTTTCTCGACCCTTAAAAAATGAAAAGGTCAAGTTCAGTGTCTTAAAACTTATTTGGCCACGATCATATATAACCCGGTTAAATTTTGTTTGAGTTAGTCTGAGTAGGGTCTGGTTTCGTTAGATTCCCTAGGATTTTGTGAAGTTTCATCCTGGCAGAATTACCAATCTCGTCTTCCGAGATCCTGGTTGTGAGTCAAATTCTTCCTATTGTTCCAAGTATACAACCGCTTAGCTCTCGTGCTCCAGGCGACGAGGATTACCAGTTTTATATGAACCCTATTTGGGAGCCTTCTCAAAATGGTATCCCTTTTTGGGAATACACTTCTCCTCGGAAACCATTTCCTTCTGATATGGAAAACCCATCCCTTACTACGACTGACAAATTCGGCGTGCTAGGGGATGAGATTCCCAGCACAATGGAATCTACACATGTTAGTAGAACTGCTACTACCGGGGGACTACCTCTTGGTTATAGAGCATTGTGTGATTTTCTATCATCTCCTTTTCCAACTTCTATTTGGTCACCACCCGTCTTCTCGAATACGGAGCCTTCAACTCCACCACCTCGCGGTACAGCTGTTACCTCAGTGATAACCCCTCCAACAGTATCTGTGGCTTCTTCGACCCCTCCTTTTAGTCGACCTTCGACCTCTTTCTTCCTAGGTTTTTATCCTGCATCGAATGTCTCACTTGGAGGGCAATATGATTAGTATCTACCACCTCCTGGGACTAGGACAGGTCAGCTGTCAGTGGGAGAGATTTCAGTTCTGTTGTCCATAAACTAGGGTTCAACCTCTTATCACGATGGTCAAGCATCGTATGCACAACCCGAACAACCACATTAGCAAAACCTACAAGGGAAATCCTTCCAAGGAAACCCTTTTGCCTCTAGTGGTCCCTTTTTCGCCTCTCATACACAACCTACTGGTAATCCAGGCCAACCTTCCACTCAGCAAGCTCAACCTAGTATCCAGCAAGGTTCTCATACTGGACAAACCGGTCAATCATTTGTTAACCCAAATCAACCTAACATCCAGTATACCCAAGTTTCTGGCCAAGCTTCCCAACCAATTAGTCAGGCGACTATCCAGTATACTCAATCTTCTAGACAAACTGGTCAGCCTCAAACATAGTTGGGCCAATCACTTGCCCAGTCCACTCCGCCATCTGGTATGATAGGACAACCTTCTGTTGCACAACAGCAACCTCAGTATCAGCAGGGAGGTCAACCTCAGTATCAGCAGGTAGGCCAACCTCAGTATCAGCAGGTAGGTCAACCTCAGTATCAGCAGGTAGGCCAACCTCAGTACCAACAAGGTTATCCTTCTGCTCAGATAGCCCAAGGTTATCCGTCTACTTGCGTTGCTCAACCTGGCACTTGGACCCAAGTAGGATCCCAAAATCCATCTGGTTCTCAAATGCAGGCTGGAGTTCAATCTCAAACATTTTATCAAACTCAGCCTGGGTCTCAAACTCAATCTGGAGTCCCACCACACTACGGTTATCAACAACCTCAAGGGCAACCTTTGTTTGCCCCTTACCAGAATTATCAACAACCATATGCTACTTCTGCAGCATCATTTGGTAATCCATACGCTGGGGGGAAAAACACAAATCCCTACGGTCAGCACACCATGGGGCCAAATCCGTCAGGGCAAAGCCCATGGGGGCAGCCACCACCTGGTTGGAACTCGGGTGCTTCATCCTACCAGCAGCCCCAGACATCTTTCAATCCTTAGTTACCGTTCTTAGCGACTTTAGAATTACCGGATGTATCCAAACTGACTAATGATCCTATTCTTCATAATCCTTATTGGCCTTCGGTTCCCACCAAAATTCCTGGTGACTATCCAAAATTCGATGGTAAAGCTAATGAAGATCCACAAGCTCATGTCATGACCTATCATCTATGGTGTTCATCTAATTCATGGCTTGATGATTCAATTCAGCTTCGCCTTTTTCAAAGGACTCTCACTGGCTCTGCTGCTAAGTGGTATATTGAGCTCAATCGCGGATCCTTTTAGGATTTCAACTCGTTGGTTATGGCATTCCTCACTCATTTTCAGTTGCCCATTCGTTATGAAATGGGCACGCACCTCCTCACATCCTTACGACAAACAACCGCTACGCACATCTCTGATCACATCCATGAATGGAGACGGCATAGACGTATGATTAAATTTTGGATTCCCGACCAGCTACTTATGGATTGGTTCATGACTTCATTCGTTCCTCCAATAGCTCGGGACATCGCGATGGGAGCGTGTGTTACTGAAGAGCAAGCTATTGCACGTGATCAATACCTCGACTTGGTTTATTCTCAGTCAGGTACATTGTATGATTATTTGCCTGATACCCCTAGACCAGGAACATCCAAAGCCCCACAAACACCTACTGTTGACGGCATTATTGGATCTGTTAGTTGATCCTCTAAGAAAAATTACGCGCATCTTGGGAAGCAGAAGTCAAATTCTCCAATTGAAGCCACTTCTCAGGTTATACCTACTTCTAAACCTACTTCCGAGGTTAATGCCGTTCAGTCCACCACGACAGACAAAGCCTCGAAAGCAAAAAAGAAAGGGAAAGCGAAAAATAAGTCAGAACAACCTAAACAGGAACCGCCTAAACCTCCATCTGAGGAGAGTGCCAAATGCAAACCCAAGTATCCTTGTCTTATCTGTGATGAGGATCACTATACCAAAGACTGCCCTCGGTGGTCTGAAGTTAGTCGTTGTTGAAAGGCACTCCTGGGGTCCCTGCGGTGCTTAAAGAACCCTTTCCCTCATAGCAAACTCAAATGGTCGCTGACCCCTCTCAACCTCCCTCTTCCTTCGGTTCCCAAGTGTTCATGGTGGGAACAATACCTGTTAATATCAGTACTCGAACAAAGGATTATCCATCTGCTGGGAAGGAGCCTGAGGTTCCCCCCAGTGCCCCTCCGTTCAGTTCAAACCCTCTCCATATCGAGAGACCTAGTACTGAAACACCTCTTCGACCCCCTCCAAAAGGAGTACTCCGGAAATCTTCTTACAACCCAAATGCCCGTGCTGCTCAGCACTACAATATCGTTGAGGATTTAGCCTAGACTCCATTGGCTATGTTTGCTTTAGAAGTTCTCCAGAGCTGCCCCTATGAGAGGAAGTCCTTTCTATCCGCTATCGACGGCATAGACCCGGCTGACTTGGATTTAATTACGTTTGACTTAGACCGCCATACACAGAGACTGCCTCCCCAAATTGCATTCCTTATACAGGTCATTATCGATAAGAAAACTATCCATCGTACAGTCATTGATGAAGGTGCTTCAACTTGCATCATGTTTGTTGCCTGTTGGAAAGCTATTGGATCTCCAACGTTGAGTCAGTCTCCCACCACCTTGGAAGCTTTTGATGGAAGAGCATCCCGTCCTTATGGTATACTCCCACGTTTACCTATTTCTTTCCAAGGGAAAATGGTCCAGATGGAAGTTGAAGTCATTGATGCTACTCTAACCTACAACCTCCTTCTTGGACGCAGCTGGATCTATGCAATGCAAGCTGTCACTTCATCTTTCTTTCGTATCATTCGTTTCTCTCACAAAGGGAAGATTATTACGGTCGACCAGCTATCATTTTTCGCTTCCTCTTCGGAAGGAACTATCCCTTTTGTGGAGCATACCTCCAAATCAATTGATAGTCTAGGTCACGGGCTTTTCAAAGATCTTGCCCTTATGGGTGTTTTTCCAGCCCCGCCTCCGAATGTTGCTTCCGTCAATATGATTTCTACTTGTCTTGATCCATGGATCGTTCCTCCCATCGACCAAGTAGATTCTTGGGGCGACCAGATGTTGTTGAGTCCTGCCAAACTCAACTATGTCGAAATCGTAGCTGCATCGGCTCCTTCTTCTGAACTTGCTTTTTTGAGTAAGATTTTCCACATGTTCACTCCATCCTTAGGGCTTTCAGATCAAACTTCTTCAGATCCTTTAAAAGAAACATTTTCTTCCGACGAAGCTATTATTGAGACTATGTCTCTCGAGGAACCTCCTTGGCATGATACCCACCATCGTTCCTCGTTACTCTCTGTCCCTTAGGATATGCTAACTTATATTCAACGGTTTGCTCCTTATTTCCCATTTCGATTCCTTCAGTCTCCTGTTCACGTTTATCAAACCTCTTCTGAAGGTAATATGGAAAATATTACGCAAACCCAGCCCATTGACATCTCTATTAAACCAGGGATCGTCGAACACATTCACATTGGAGTCAATTGTACTCCAGAGGAGATCCAACTTTATTCGAACCTTTTTCGCGAATTTCGTGATGTTTTTGCTTGGTCCTATGAAGAAATGCCCGGCATTGATCCCAACATAGTGGTGCATGAAATCATCACGTACCCAGGTGCTAAGCCTGTTCGTCAACATTTACGTCCAGTACACCCCCGAAAGGCTGCAGTGATCAAGGCCGAAGTAGAGAAGCTTCTTAAAGTCGGTTTTATTTATCCTATCCCGCTCACAGATTGGGTTTCTAATATTGTACCTGTCACTAAGAAACAGGGAACTATCCGTGTTTGTGTCGATTATCGTGATATTAATCGAGCTTGTCCTAAAGATAATTTCCCCACACCATTCATTGATCAGATTATTGACGAATGTGCAGGAAGTGAGATGTATTCTTTTATGGACGGTTTTTCTGGTTACAACCAGATCAATATTGCTCCCACTGATCAACACAAGACTGTTTTCATCTGTCCATGGGGTACTTTTGCCTATAAGAAACTCCCTTTCGGTCTCAAAAATGCTGGCACTACCTTCCAACGTGCAATGTCCTACGCTTTTCATGACATACGAAAAATTGTACAGCCATACCTGGATGATCTTCCGGCTCATTTAGCCAAGCGTCAGGACCATCCTACTCACCTTTGCGAGATATTTCTTCGCTGTCGACACTACCGAATCAGGCTTAATCCTCACAAGTGTGTCTTCTACGTAGAATCAGGTCGACTTCTTGGATTTGTCGTCTCCCACGAGGGCATCCGACTGGATCCCCTCAAATTCGAAGCCATAGTCAATATCCCTCCCCCTGCTACCTTACAACAATTGCAAAGCTTGCAAGGTAAGGCGAATTTTTTACGTCGTTTCGTTCCAAACTATGCCGAGGTGGCTAAAGGTTTTACACGATTACTTAAAAAGGATGTCCCTTTTCATTGGGATACCATGGCTCAAGAATCTTTTGAGTGACTCAAGGGTCTCCTTGTTTCTGCTCCATTGCTTCGCCCTCCAAACTATCATCGTGACTACACCCTGTATTTAGATGCCGCTGATACCACTATCGGCATGGTTCTTGTTCAAATCGACGACGATGACACTGAGCATGTTATCTATTATCTCAGTAGGAACCTTTTAGATACAGAAACTCGATATGCACATGTCGAGAAGTTGGCGTTAGCCGTCGTTTGTATTGTCCAACGTTTCCGTCACTATATTCTGCTGCGCACTACTACGGTGATTTCCGATTGCAACCCCATGACGTATATCTTGTCACGCTAGTTGCTTGGGGGCAAGTACTCAAAGTGGATTGTCATCCTCCAAGAGTTTGACTTGGAATTCACTACCGCCAAGTCAAAGAAATCACTCATTTTTGCTGAGTTAATTTTCTCTTTGCCCTCTTCTTCTTCGCCCTCTCATACCGAAGATCAAATTCCGGATGAGACTTTGTTTCTCATCAGCACCCTCGACCCCTAGTACGGTGACATCCTTGTATATTTGCAAACGTCCTTGTTTCGTCTGGGCACTTCTAAAGACGCTCGGTGAAGGATTCGTCATCAATCTCAACCATATCGTATCATTGGGGATACCTTATATCACCTCGGCACTGACTCTGTTCTCCGCCGTTGTCTTACTCACGAGGAAGCTGAGCAAGTCTTGAATGACTGCCACTCAGGTTCTTGTGGTGGTCACATGTCCGTATATGCAACTGCCCAAAAAATCCTCCGTGCTGGTTACTTTTGGCCCTCTATCTTTAAAGATTGCATTCTTGCGGTCTGTTCCTGTCATGAGTGCCAGATATTCCAGCGGAAGATGCGAGCCCCCCCTGCTCCTTTACACCCTGTTGTTACCATCAACCCTTTTGCAAAATGGGGCATTGATTAAGTGACCTGTAACCCTCGCTCAGCCGGGGGGCATGGCTTTATCATCGTTGCCGTCGATTACTTTACTAAATGGGCCAAGGCGATGCCTACACTGGCTGAAGACAGTCACACAGCGGCGCAATTTTTATTCAACCAAGTTATTTCGCGATTCGGCGTCCTCCAAGCCATCGTCACTGATCATAGAAATAATTTCCGAAATCATATGATGACGGAAATAACAACCCAGCTAGGCTTAAAGCATGATATTTCTACTCCGTACTACCCTCAGTCCAATGGCCAAGTTGAAGCGATCAATAAGATTTTGGTTACAATGCTTCAGCGTACCGTTGGCATGCACAAGTCTAACTGGCATTTGATGTTGTTCCCTGCTTTGTGGGCTTACCAAACCTCCGTGAAGGATGCCACTGGTTTCACTCCATTTCAACTAGTCTATGGACTAGAGGCTACCCTTCCAATCGAGTGTGAAACCCCTTCATTAAAATTAGCTGTCGAGCTACTTCCCAACACCACCCCATTAGAAGAACGTCTCCTTTATCTGGAACGGCTAGATGAGACTCGTCGCCTAGCCAATTTGGCCATCGAAACACAGAAGAAGCGAGTCAAATCTCGTTTTGACCAGACTGTACATCCACGTTCTTTTAACGAGGGGGACTTAGTTCTGCTATACGATCAGGCAAACGATAAGCTAGGACCAGGAAAGCTCGAATCTATGTGGCTAGGCCCTTACATTGTCAAGAAAGTTTTGCAAAAAGGGGCCTATGAGTTAATTGATTATGAAGGGAACCCTCTCGCACAGCCTCGAAACGGGCTGTATTTGAAAAAGTACTATGCGTGATGCTAATACACTTCATTTTGTATATACATGTACTCTAGCAAGTGTGTTGTGTATGTGTGTCAAAATTTTAATAGGCTTGATTGTCGCTTATTGTGTCTTCACTTCTTGTGCAGATGTCTAATACGCCTTATATTGGTTTCGCTGATGGTGCCTGTTGCAGTACTCGTAACTTGTCCTCTGCGGCATGGGTGATCTATGATCCTCATGGTGAGCTGATAGATCTTCAAGCTGTCTGTTTGGGTCGTACCACGAATAATGTCGCCGAATATTGTGCCGTAATCGAACTCCTCACTAAAGCAATTAATCTTGGCATTCGAGCATTGGTGGTAAACCTGGATTCTCAACTTGTCGTCCTCCAGCTCAATAGGCGTTATTCCGTCAGAGACCATCATATTCTAAGGTTGTATTTACGTGTAAGATTGTTAGAGAGGAATTTTGAGTTCATTACATATCAGCATATTCCACGACAATTAAACACATTATCTAATGCATTGGCCAATCATGTATTAGATAGACATTTGCGAAATTTGTAAATAAAACATTATACAAGCAAGCACATGAAAACACAATAATAAACCATAAACATATGTATATATATATATATATATGTGTGAGTCAAAATGTTCGCACCCCGTGCGTTACATAATCCAAAAAAAAATAATACATGTCCAAAGCCCATACAGCTGCTGACAGCGTGTTCCTCAAAAATATGCAAAAAGAAACCTAGGCGTCTAATCACGGTGATGCTCATGATAGCATGTCACCGCTCACACCAAACGTCTCAACAGACGATGGACATGAGTAGATACTCCCACCGTGTGCCTCTATTACACTCTAGGCACGTCCGCCAATCTACCGTAATCTGGAATACCTCGAGTAAGTACCTCAAGGTTTTGTACTAAATCTTCCTCACCCTCTACCTGAGGGTCCGCTGCAGGTTGTGTTGTCTGCACGTTATGAGGCAAGTCAGCTGGTCGCTCTGCACCAACATCTGTATACATATATAGATGCTGTAAGAGATATGCATGTATTAACAAAAAAACTTAAATACATAAAAACGTAAAAAATAAAAGAGTTCTTACCCAGCTCCTCATCCCAGTCCTCTCCGGAAGGTAGAGGGAGATCGGGATCTCCAGTGAAATCCATGCCCGCATAGGGCCAGTCCTCAATGAAAATCATCTGGTGACGGAGCCAGATGAAGAACTCGGGCTTCCAGGACATCTGCTGGCCCCCTCCTCCTCTGGGTATGAGTTCTGCCCATCGATGCAACCTCGGTTCCCGCAACACTAGGTCTACCACTATTCCCCCCTTTACCCGAAAGATCGGCAGTTGCTCCAGGAACAAAGTCACCACGATCGATCCATATCCAAACTATTTGTTTCCATCACGCTTACACTTGGTAAGCTGTCGTTTAATGTTGGTTGTCACCGTCGTGGCCCAATCAAACAGCAGGCTGGAGACACTCAGTGGCCAGCAGCAAATGATTTTTGCTGGCCTCATGGGGCGCCTGTATCCCAGCTGTCTGGGTAATGGTGAATAAAATAACTCGTAGTACCAGGTCGGGCACCGTGTTGATATCTACCTTCCTGCTGTTTGCTCCAAACCGTGCCCCAGGACACACTCGTTCCATCACCTCCTCTATCTTCTCTCCAGAAGGCCGACTACCAGTCAAGATAGGCCGTGCACCTTGCCGCGATAACCCAGTGATGAAGTAGACATCGGAAACATCCAACTCCAATGCCTGGTCTTTCAGGTGAAATACCTGATCCTCTGTATCCCAAGCATCCACTATGAAGCGCAGTAGCTCAGGTTGTGCACGTAGGTACAAGGTGTGGAAGAATTTCTTCAAGCCACAGTCTCTCAGAGCATTCAGACAGTCATCATCCTCCAATGCCATGGCATCCACGTTATTATGCTCTCGTTCTTTCCATTCTAGAACCATTTTTGACAAAACCCTGCAGCCAAAGGTAAAATTTCAATTATTAGATCATTGATGAAACCTAAATTGGAAATAATTTGCAAATTCAACGGTCAAATGTGTGGCAAAATGAGATCACGCGGTTGGCGCGACTGTTCCTAAAACAGTCGCGCCAATGGCGCGACCCCTTTAGGGAAAAATCACCATTGGCACGGTCCCCTGTAGGAAACCCGCGCCAATGGCGCAACCCTAAAAATTTGCAAATCCCCTTGCAGGGGGCTGGATTATGGATCAAGATCTTAAAAAATGGAATGAAAATAGAGCTAGGGATGAGGCCTCTTACCTGTTGCAGACGGCGGCTCGAATGGTCTCCTGGATTGATCGCAATCAGCAGTTGAAATTTGCACCAAAAATCCTCCAATAGTGAACTCACAAGGTAAAAAGTGAAAAGTAAATTTGTTTTTTACCATTTTACTATTTATAGCATTCTTTTGACCTAAAAATACATTAGAAATGATATTTTTGAGTATTTTTGGGATATTTTCATGTCGAAGTGGGTTTTACGCTGTTTTTGTATGATGACAGGGCTTGGTGCAACTCAACGCAACCAAACGAGCTTCTTTTCAACTTTTTCAAGCTCGGTAAAACATGAAAAAAGGTTAATTTATTGTCTGCTTTCAGCTCTTTTCCTGACCTTTTAAAGAGGAAAAGATTGCTGAGTTATTCCTCTTGGCTCGTTAAACGTTACTAAGGGGCGTTCATTTTAAGTTCTTTTTTCGACCGTTAAAACATAAAAGATTACCGGGTTTTGTTGTTTCAAACTCGTTAATGGTTATGAAACGACATGGTTTTGATCGCTTTTCTACTTTTTCAGGTCAAAATCACTATTTATGAAAAGTACTCCTCGATCGTAATGGTTGAGCGGTTCTTTCGGGCATTATTTTATACTTTTTCGGGCCCGAGAGACACAACTTTACGAAAAAGCACACCCCTGGAGTTTCCTTTTCTGCTGTCTTTTCCAAACTCTCTAAACATGAAAAGACACCGAGTTCTTCCTTTGTCAGACTCGTTAAAACCTGATGACATCGGATTTTGTCGAAATGACGCACCACAAGCATATGCTATCCCCATAAAGCTTGTTAAAAATAATTGGGGTACTTGCCAGAAATGGTGGGGGAAAAGAAAATTTTGGGAACCATAATTATTGTCGTGTCGGCAGTATGTCGCTCTTGAACATGGCACTTCTCTGCTTTCGTGTCGGGGTGGGATATCTCATCTTGTTTTTCACTTGCCTCCGTGGGTTTGGGTAATCCTATTTGACCTCTCATCTGCTCATTTCCTCGTCATCATGACCTCTTATCCATTGACGTCAAATACTGCCAACTCCACTGTTGTGCCGCCGATATGTTCAAGAGAAGTTGACCTCTAAAAGAAACCACCTCTGTCTGATAGTTCATAAATCTTATTTCACAACATTGTCTCTTCCTATCTCGTGTCGATGATGTGGGAAACATTATGGCCCACCTTCGACGAAGATAACTTCCTGTCGACTTTAACTCATTATCCAGGAAAGTGACCTAGAGATTCCCTTCTGGTACCTTGGAGCCTGCATGCCTCAATGGCAGGTTCTTCGTGTTCGACGCGAG
>APFE030924647.1:0-11373 GCA_000404065.3 Pinus taeda
ACAATGAAGTTTCACCTAGCCGTAAGTTTTGGATTCAAATCTGGTGCTATCCCTCGATCATGGTGATAAGTTAGACATGACAAAGTTGTAATCTTACAAAACTTAAAAAAAAAAATCTTTCCAAATAATACTCAATAAAATATATGTAAAAAATAATCCATAAACATTACTTAAGAAAACCAACCAACTTGAATAATTAAAATAATATAACCATAAAATACAAATAGATTTATAATAGTTAACAATAAAATACAAATAGATTTATATTTCCATTATAAATCTATTTGGATTATTTTTAATCTCAAATTCAGGATAGAAATAAAAATATACATTAATATGAACCAATTAAACTTGATTTATGCAAAAGAACTGCACCTTCTCATGAGAACCACACATCACAAGAATGACCCACAATTATTTTATTTTATAAGATCCGTATCTTCTAAATATATGAAACATAAGAGAGACATCGCTTTCATGGGCAGTCCATTCAAAGGCACTAATTAAATTCCAGGTGACAATAACATCCTACAATGCAATTTAATATTCCAATGCTAGGTTTGGGATGGGGTACATGAGGCCATGCAAGGCCATGGGGAACTCCCTGTGTGTCTCCTTATACACTAAGGTGTGCACACCTTTTTTTTCACATGACCCCATAGAAGGAAGGATGTGCCTTCTAGGGGTAGGGTGTACAAACTTTTTGTTGTGCCTTCTTTAGGGCAGGGTGTGCACAATTTTTTTTTGCCTTCTGGGAGGTAAGGTGTACACATTTATTTTTTCTTTACATGACTTTTAGAAGGAAGGATGTGCCTTTTGGAGGGCAGGGTACTCCTCTATACTCCTCTGCATAGAGCAGAGGAAGTTGGAAAAACCACACAATTGTGTCAGGGTTTGTTGTGAAAGGAGAAGTTGGAAAAACCACACAATTGTGTCAGGGTTTGTTGTGGAAGGATTTCTTGTGAAGTAAGAAAGTTTAAGTCAATACCACACTCATCTAAAAACATAAACAAATACATAAAAGGTAACCACATGGGGGAGGGGAAAGCACATGATTCATACTTAAGGACCATCTAAAAAAAGCAACCCAACCCCTTTCCTCTCCTCCTTTGATTCCTTGAACAATACCCACACGCATACCTAATATTCTCTATTCAAACTCCGAAAGTTGAACTTTATATTAATGAAAAAATAAATTCCAAATCAAGTTATATAGCCACGTCATCACATTGTTTCGTGCACAAATTTATCTTTAATTAGAAATTAAATATTGTTTTTAACAAGGTACCCTTTTCATTTATTATTTTTGAAAAGATTTATAAATAATCTTGATAATAAACTAATTAACTATAAAGTTTATTTTTAAAACGGCCAATTAATTATTAATTTAATTTTTTATTAGTTTATAAATAAATAAGATTTACATTAATAACTTTAGTATCTTATATCCATTTTTTAACATAGTCTAATTTTTAAAATTTATTTATCTAATTTAAAACATTTAATAGTTAACTAAATATTTTTCCATTTTCTTTAATAAGAAAATTTAATAATTTTTCTTAATAGTCAAACTTATTAACAACTTGTGTTCATAAACAACTTACTTGGCCTCGATAGTATTTCAATCACAATACACACTTTTGAGGAGAAAAAACAAATTGACAATTTGAATTCTATTGAAAATATACACACCTAAAGATTTATAAATTGAAAATATACACACCCAAAGATTTATAAATTGAAAATTCTTAATTAATAGTTATGTATTTTCCAAATTTAGGGTTTGTGATCTATATTGAACAATTAAAAAAAAACTAAGAATTTTTTTTTGGAAATAATCAAGGAAAAGTTTTAATTTTGATGAGCATTTATTTTTAATTTATTTTTTTAAGTTTGTTAGGATTACATCTCCATCATATCCAATATTAAACGAGTGACTTCACAAACTTCACATCAAGGAAGTGATCTTAACAAAGCAACCCAATCACCATCTATCCAAAACCCCATACAACATCATTTTAATATTATGAAGATTAAGTATAATACTTTCTAAACGTTTAATAATAATAAATACAAATAATTATTTATACGGATAAAAATATTAAAAAAATTATTGGTATTAATATGATAAAATAAGAGGAATATATATAATATACGTATGCTTGTTAATTATGAATTTATCATAGTTTTTATGACATTTGATTTTATTATAGATTTTAGTTATTAGTAGTTTATCTACAAAAAAAAAAGTGGATGCATAAAATCAATAGTTTATAAGTTATATTGAAATGTAAAAAATATTTGAATGTAGAATTTCATAGTTGTTCATATTGTAGATAGACTTCCAGAGTTGCACTCTCTGAGTAGGTTGAAACTTTTTGAGACACTCTTTCTATCCTCATCTTTTGCTGGAAAATTTGATGTTTCAACCTATTTACAAAGTTTAATTGCAAAAGTCTATCTACAACATAAAAAATATTTATTAAAAATATTTTTTTTACTCTAAATTATTATTCTTTCTCTATTCTATATAGAATGAATAATTCTTTAGTTTGAACCACTGAGTTATGATAAATTGTCCCCTATGATAATAAAAAAATGATATTGAAATATTTCATTTAAAATAAATTTTAAAATATTTTTTTACTATTAATATTGAAATAGGTTTTTTATATAATATTTTTTCAAAAAATCAAATCATTAATTAACATATTGGAATTTGAACAATCATTTCCTAATACTTAAATGGTAACTAGTAACCAATATAAATTTATTTTATTTATTTTTACTTTCAAATTCCCCATACTTAATGTTAGCCCATCTATATTATATAATATATTCCAATTTTTTAATATATAAGAGTTCGTTTAAGTGTACTCATTGTTTCTCATACAATAAATAAAAAATTAATATTCTAAATAAAAATTATAATTATAATGAAAATTTTCAACTTCAATTCCTATTAAAACAATTTTAAAATAAACAAATTTTATTAATCTAAAATTTACAATTTCAAAATATTTATTAAAAAATAAGCGTAATTCAGTTTGCATTATTACATTATTTTTTTTTCTTAAATTGTAATTTTTAGTTTTTTAAAATATGTTTTTGATATATAAATGGATTGAGTATTTTGAAAAACTCTTATAATATTTGAGCTATGTAAATTTAATTTTAATTGTCATAAAAATATTGTATTAAATCAAAATTTGTACCTAGATTGTGGTTTATACAATAGGTGAATACAATGAAAATGAAAATAGTTTGAGGCTAGCTATACACTTAACCAGGACTATCTTTATTCTCAATATCTATCAGTAGTTTTACTATCCTAAAAAGGACACAAGGTCTTTGGAGGTGTAGATTCTCTAAAAGAAGTTACACTACATAGGAGACCCATTGTTAAGAGATAGTTGGCAATGAAGGAATAACATTTTTCATGAGAACTTTTTATTCTCAATATCTATTAGTAGTTTTACTATTCTAAAGGACACAAGGTCTTTGGAGGTGTAGATTCTCTAAAAGAAGTTACACTACATAGGAGACCTATTGTTAAGAGATAGTTGGCAAGGAAGGAATAACATTTTTCATGAGAACTCCTGCTTCCAAGTTTACACGTTTAGTGACTAGATCATTTGCAACAGAATTGTTCATTCTCAACACAAGAAAGAAGCTAATAATAGAAAAGGCTAATTAACTTTAGATTCGATAAATAATGCTTCTCAACTTAGAGTTCTTCTGCAAAGATCCATGAACAAGGTGATGGATAACCAATTGTGAATCTCCGAACACCACCAAATCTTCAATATTTGCTTCTTTGGTAGAAATGAACCCTTGTAGTAGTCCATATGCCTCTACTTCATTATTGAGCAATTATAGAACCCCAACTATACTCAATTTCAATTTTTCCATATAAATTAAAACAAACTCAAACTCCTAATTTTTCTATAAAAATTAAAAATAACACCTCCAACACTTATCACCCTTTTCATAACTCAAATTTATAATTTAAATGAATTCTTACTTTAAAAAAAAAAAAAAAAAAAAAAAAAAAAAAAACATACGCGATTCGAAGTACAGATTTATGAAAAAATCATAAAGAAAAGCTAAATTAGATCAGTATACTTCCCTTAATAATTATAAACGGAAATAAACATTATTTAATAATACCATTCTTTAAACTAATATTCAAACTCGTGAGATTATCATGGACGAATAAAGCGGCATGACAGACCGAGTTGTAAAACGTGAAATTGAAATATTAAATATTTCAATAGCAGCTAATTTTCAAAAATATATTTTATATTGTAATTCATCTTAAAAAAGTCTGAATAACAAAACAAATATGTTATAAACCTATGAACTAATATCAAATATTAATAATTATTTTAATTTTTAATGATATTTTTAAAGTAAATATTTATTAAAATTTAAACCATTTTATCTATTTTTTCCTAATTACATAATTAAAACTTTAACCAATTTCACCCTGATTTTTTTTTTTAAAGGTGTTCACACTAAACTAAACCCTAAACATGTGTTGAACAACCTTGATATGTATGGTTAACCCATGGTTAACCCATATACCAAACAAGCTCTTCATTCCCATCTGCAATATGGTTGTTGACGTGGCATATCACCAATCGCCCAAGCTCGCGGCGAGCTCTCCGACCAAAGAATCAGCTTGCCACGTCATCACCTGAAGGTGATTATCCCCGTTGCCGTGGAAAGAGCTTTCGTGTCTTTGTGAGTTGTGCTTTCTGGCGATGGCTTCCGCATGAAATATTCTATCAAAATTTCCCATTTTTCTGCCCAATTTTCCGCAATTAAGAACCGATTTAAGTCCCCTCAGCTTCACCCACGCAGTCCGAGCTTTAAATCGGCGTGATATTCATCTAACTCGGTGCAAAATTCCCCTCTCTGCAACCCCGAGTCGTCTCTCTCGTTGCAAATCCAGACACCTTCAATTGTTTTCACGAAATCGCAGTTTTTCTAATCTGCAGAGGGTTCGATCATCGGACCTAATGATTTGGGTTCCAGAAGAAGCCCTTGAAGCAGCTATCGCTGACAGCCATTGAGATTGGTTTGATCAGTCCTCAAAAAATTTCTGGTACTCATCAAGCTTCAGAGGTTCTGTTTGATTAAAAATCTACCCACTTTAATCAAACCCTTATAATATGTTGAAAATTAATATATCCATGCATATTTTGCACTATATACGAATTGGGCATACTTTAAGATGCTTCAGGGTTTGTGCATTAAGATAAGCTTTGGGGTCTGTGTGTTTCATTCTCTATATGTTTTCTGAATGTGTGTTTGTTGAATTAGCCTTTCTGTGGCTGAAAAGTCTGCAATAATTCGGTGGAATTGTTAAACTTGTCTCGAATCTATGCCCATCAGATCGATTCATGGGCAAATTCTGAAAAATGAATAATTGGATCAGTTTTGAAACAGGAATTAACATGGTGAGTCCAAGGGAGGAATTTGATCAAATTATTCATCAGGGCTTAGTCATTTTTATTGATGTAAAGGTAGCCGATTTATGATCAAATTTTCCCTTAGTGCTAGTCAAATCTAGTGATATAAGCAAGGATTTTTGGCCATATGAATATGTCAGGGCAGGTAGAATAATAGCTATGTGAGTCTGAATGCGTGTATTGTTATATTATTAGGCTAAATTTGACTGATAATATGCCGGATAATCTATGAACGAATGCATTAGCATTCCCTTGGACTGAGTTGGTCTATGAGGCCAAGGTTACACAATCAAGCTCAATAGCTTATTTCACTTGATGATCTCTGCAATCTGGATTCGATGTGATACATGCTCGATATAATCTCATCTGAGGAAGCCTTGTCTGTAAATGTGCTATTATACAGACCCCAATTTAGCATGGTGACCGTTAACACTCTTCAAACCAACCTCTCTCTCCCGAGAAGGATCCAACAATGTTGCTTAAAGAAGGTGGGGCAATACTGTTCAAACCCATTAGTTGCCATTGCTTTTGCCTGCCCTTAAAAGAGGGCAGGCCCTATCCTTTTCAAACTCTTTGGGAGCTAAGGTCCCTTTCACTTTCAATCATTATGATATCTGGAAATTTTTATAGTTTGGTTTCATTTCGAGAAATATTTCATCATCATTTTATGTACAGCGCTGATTCTTGTGTGTTTTCAAATGCTTTACAAATTGAGACTTTGCATTTGCTTAACTTATGTACTTTGTGAATTTGATGCAATTGCTGGGGGCTGGTACTTGGCATATTATTTATCTTTTATGAAATTATGTTGTCTAGGACAGTTTTTTGGTTAGGTAGACCAGGTTTCATTGCACAGGCAAAGTGATTCAAATGGCGATGACTGTTACCTGCACTGCTACTCATGGATTTCTAGTGGAAAACCCTGTCCTTGAAGCAAATAATGATTAGATTAGCTTCCTAACATGTAAATTTTGTTAAAATGATTATACTAGTGGTATGTATATTTCGTAATCACGATTATATTCGATTAATGGCATCTAAACCCCCTATGTTCATATGATATAACATGTGACCTCAACTGAAAAGGTTTTAGGTTTTGTATCTCTCAATGCAATGCAAAACTGGAAGTTACCTGCTATTTGGGAGTTAGATGACCCTTTATAAAACTGGTATTCAAAATCACTCTACAATGCTGGTTGGTATTTTCATTTTTTTGTCAGCGATTGGATGGAATTTGGCTGATGCATATTATCGGACACTCATCACAATGTTGTCTTGTTAATGTCTTGTTATTGTAGCAGTTCAATTATCACCTACCAGGCTTCTGCTATTGCTGCTTGAAGCTGGCATGGACACCACAACAAGCAGTGGCCTATGGCAGTCTACATCAATACAGTATCATTCAGTCAATGAAAATCCTCTGTCAAGTGAACCTCATTTGCAAATTATTCACCAACAGCAACGGCATTGCTATGGAAGTACAAGTCAGGGCGAATTTCCACTAGCGGCCAGTCCCTCCATTGTTCTACATGTGCTTACTGAATGTAATCTGGATCCACAAGACCTTGCCAGTCTGGAGGCAAGTTTTTATATTATGGTTTCAGAATGATTTGCAAACAGTCATGCTTGTTTAGCATCATTTTTGGAATATATACTATTGACTGTAATGCTTACTTGGTTGAATTGTTTCATCATTTTGCAGGCTTCATCTCGGTTCTTTAGACAGCCAGCAAACTTTTCCCCCGACTTTAATCTATCTATATCTGAACTTGCAGCATTGGACATGTGCCAAAGCAGAGCTGTATTCAAGCCCATGACACAATCAGAGAGAGAAACTATGAAAGAAAGATGCGGAGGTTCTTGGAAGTTGGTATTGCGGTTCTTGATAGCCGGGGAAACATGCTACAGGCGTGAAAAGTGTCAGGCCATAGCTGGTCCTGGTCATAGTGTAGTGGTAACCAAATCTGGTGCAGTTTATACATTCGGCTCTAACAACTCTGGACAGCTTGGCCATGGGACAACAGAAGAAGAATGGCGTCCAAGACTGATCAGGTATGTAAATGCTTGTGTATTATTTTGTCTGGTAATTTTCCCAAGGTGTACTGTGCTTTTGCAGTGTTGAATCTCCTTTTAAATTAAGACGGGCTGAGAATTGGGAAGTTACATCATTCATATGCAGGTCTCTTCAGGGGATTCGTATTATCCAGGCAACCGCAGGAGCAGGGCGTACAATGCTTATTAGTGATATAGGACAAGTTTATGCGTTTGGGAAAGACTCTTTTGGTGACTCAGAGTATGTGGTTGATGGCTCTAGGACTGCCACTACTCCCCAGCTGGTGGAGTCTTTAAAAGGAATTTTCGCAGTTCAAGCAGTTATTGGTAATTTTTTCACTGCTGTTCTTTCACGAGAGGGTAGAGTTTACACATTCTCTTGGGGTTCAGAGGCAACTCTTGGTCATCAAACTGAGCCACATGATCAGGAACCACATTTGCTGAAAGGTGATCTGGAGAATGTTCCTGTGGTACAAATTGCAGCAGGCTATTGTTATTTGTTAGCTCTCACCTGTCAGCCCAGTGGCATGTAAATTTTGTAACTTCAATATATTTTATATTCCATTTAGTTAATAAAACTACTTGATGCCTGTGTTGTGGAATCCCCTTTGAATTGGAAAATAACACTCCATGCATATTTCTGGATATCTGCAGGTCAGTATATTCTGTTGGTTGTGGCTTAGGAGGCAAGCTCGGACATGGTTCTAGAACAGATGAAAAGTATCCCCGGAAGATTGAACAATTTAAACATTTGAAGTTAGAGCCAGTTGTGATAGCGGCTGGTGCATGGCATGCTGCTGTTGTGGGCAAAGATGGACGAGTATGTACATGGGGATGGGGTCGATATGGTTGTCTAGGTCATGGAAATGAAGAATGTGAAACTGTTCCTAAGGTTGTGGAATCACTTCTACGAGTGAAGGCAGTTCACGTGACTACAGGTGATTATACCACATTTGTTGTGGCTGAAAATGGGGATGTCTATTCTTTTGGGTGTGGAGAGTCATCAAGCCTTGGGCACCACCTGGGCACGGCAACTGAAGGCCAGGTCTGTATGGCATGGCCTTGTACTTGTAAAATACCTATAGTTTTTCAAACCATGTAACTTACCTGGAAGTTTAACTCTACTAATGTCTTTTCATTGCCATATTCTCTTATTTAATCTTCAGGCTCAGAGACATGCAAACCTGCTAAGGCCAGAACTAGTGGTTTCATTGAAGCAGAGGCAGGAACGGGTTGTCCAGATCAGTCTGACAAACTCAATATTCTGGAACGCTCACACATTTGCCTTGACAGAGTCAGCAAAACTTTACGCATTCGGAGCTGGAGACAAAGGGCAGCTTGGGACAGAGCTCCTTGCCTATCAAAGCGAGAGGGGAAATCCAGAACTTGTTGATATTGATTTAAATTAAAGAATATTGTCTTATTTTGCTTGTCTCTTCAAATTCAGTTGAAGCTTATTGTTGCCTCCAATTCTCATCTAACATGTATAGTCTTTCATCCCTTGTTTCTGTCTTTCCAAGTATATAATACTAGTTGGAACTGGTCGAGAGAATTGTCAACTTTCCTTTTGAAACTGGTCTGGTATTCCTTGAACAGGTTTTCTATCATCAGGAAATGGGAGTACACTACCTGGCACAAGGCAATTCATCACATTTTTTCCAAGCAAGGACTACAAAATTGGGTAACTGTTTGATCTGGAAAATTATAACCCAGATTTTGCAGTTTGGTAACTTGACATACTGATGAAAGGTGGAAAGGTCTGCTTACTTCCATAGATATTTTTCATAATGGTAGGCAGAATGCAAATTCCATGATTTGGTATTCTTTTATTCATAGCTGGATTGTGCACCTCAACTCGTTCAAAATTATGATATCTTACAAAAATAGAGCCCTTGTCTGTCTTTGCCTATAGGATTCCCTTGTGGTAAAATGTATTTATTATAAAAGAAGACTATTCTAACGGGTTTATGTAAACCCTAACATGTGATCCCCCGACTATAAGAGCACGTGTAAATACTTACATTCAATAAAGGAAAATGCTAGGTTAAAAAGGAGATTACGATACTGTACATGCTGTACACTATTTTATCAGATATATATATATAAGAGTACAAAAATTTGTGTAAGTGGAATGTAGGTGAAGAGTTAGTTGGAATGTTAGGTGAGTGATCATTTTTGACCAAGTCACCTTTATAAAGTAAAAAATTACAAATATAATATATTTTTTAACTTTGGACTTACAGTCCATTAGGAATTAGTACCAAGTCTCATCACCTCCCATGGCCAGTGCACATGGCCGAACTAGAATTTCAACATTGTCCAAAGTTACAAACATTACTGTTAAGATAATTTTCCATTTTTTTCTCAATACTGGAAGCGTTATGCTCGAATTGATTAATGCCTTCTGGTATTGCTATTTTGCATTTAGAATTATACCAAATCATTTCTTCCAGTGTCAAATCCCAAATCTATACGTATACAACCGTTTTTAATCAGTTCCTTTTATGTGCGTTGCTAGACCAAAACCTTTGGCTTGCTTTGAGCATTTGAGTCTCTAGCTATGAGAGAAATTTCGTGAATTAATCAAATATAGGGTTTCCAACTTTTGTTTTTTTTGTTTTTTATCATGGACGCTTGGCTATTGTCTTCATCTTGTTTTACTTTTTTGGCTTGCTGTTTTGAAAACAAACGCCATTGAATCTTGAGTAGTCAATACAATGCTTCTTCAACCGTTGTTGGTACATTTAATGATCCCATACTGGCCCTAAATTCCTTCTATCAGGGGAAATACACGCTGTTGGTCTTAAATAACCCTTTTATTATATTATACGATACCATCAGGGAGAGTGCCATCATTTGTATGTTAAGGTTCACAATCCCTCAGCTACACCATTAGGATTAACTTCATTATCCTGCCTCGTCCTTTTCTTCTCCTTTCCTCATTCTGTAATGAACTTCCATATGGTACCAAGGTAGTTGAGTGGCCATAACTCAGTCCTAACGAAATACGTCCTCTTGGTCTTAAATAACTCTTTGATTATATTATACGATCCTATCAGGGACAGTACCATCATTTGTACAAGGTTCACAGTCCATTACGCCGTTAGGGTTAACTTAGGGTTGCAATAAATGTTATATTAAAGGGCTGCACAGATAGATGCCTGGCCGTTGGGAAACTTAACAGCTCTTTCCACAATTCATAATGCATGGATGTATTTTCTCACTCCTAAGCAAATACAACCTCTTGGTCTTCAATAACCCCTTTATTATATTAGACGATACTATCAGGGACAGTGCCATCATTTAAACAAGGTTCATAAACCCTCAGTTACACTATTAGGGTTAACTTCGGGTTGCAATAAATGTGATATTTAACGGCTGCAGAGACAGATGCCTGACAGTTGGGCAATGAATAACTACCAAGCAGTGAACCAATGATTGGCTTACAGCCTTTCCATCCTGTCCATTGGATGAAAATGATGTGGAATTTAACGATTAAGATGGAAAAGCAATGAACCAATCATTGGCTTACTCTTGGTGGTTATTGTTTGCCAAACTTCACAGATCTATCCTTAGTTCATGATGTATGGATGAATTTACTCACTCCTGAGTCCTAAGCAATTACACCCTCTTGGTCTTAAATAACCCTTTTATTATTTTATACGATCCTATCAGCGACAATGCCATCATTTGTATGTTAAGGTTCACAATCCCTCATTTACGCCATTAGGATTAACTTCATTATCTTGACCATCATTATCGAGCCTCCTCTTTCTGCTCTCTTTTTCTCATTCTATAATGAACTGCCTTAAGGTACCGATGTGTTTGAATGGTCATATGTCAT
>APFE030924655.1:0-14736 GCA_000404065.3 Pinus taeda
CAAGGAAAAGATGGCTCATAGGAAGGAGAATGTTGTGCAGTCAAGCATAACTTAAGCTGATATAGATCACTTAAGAAATATAGCAACAGTAAGGCACAACCCCTCACATTTTTTGTCCAAATGCAATGATGATTGAATACTAGATGGCAGTAACTTAAGGGGAAACACAGAGACACAAAGGAACTCAGATCTGAAGAAAGATAGCAAGAAAGACAATCTCAGGGGCAGTCTCTCTTGATTCAGACTATGAAGGTCTCTTAATTCTACCTATGGAGACATCAATATGGATTGAAGCATGAAAGCCTGGACTTGGACACTTGGTGTATGGCCATTTGCAATCTAAATGAAAGCATTAAATTAGAGCATCCTTAAGCATTGTTGAAGCCATGATAAAGTAGTTTTGAGACATGAAGAGGGAATAATGTGCAAATTGATGATAAAATATCAATCCTTCTATCTTGAGTAAAAAGAAGAAGAGCACTATGACAAGGGAGTCACAGACTCGTGAAGATCTACCACTCATGAAGAACAGAAGCAGTTTGATAGGGGGAGTCTCAGAGAACTCCTTTGCCATTGATGTCAAAGGGGGAGAGAAGAAGAATATTGCCATCAATAACAAAGGGGGATATTGTTGACCTAGGTTGTCATTGATGTCAATATGGCAATATTCTGGATACTAGAGGATGACATGAAGCCAAGGGGATGCAGAGCAGATTCATGAAGAGACAGGAGCAAGGCCATCAATATAGCCAAGCCATAAGCAAAGAGGAGTTACCTAAGGAGGCAGATCAAAGCATATCACAGGATATTAGAGCAAGAGAGGCATTCATATATGCAAGGAGGTCTTTGAAAGACACTGCCAAGCCAGAGGAGCCACATTGGAGCAAGAGGAGCTATAAGAGGAGCCACACACACACACACACACACACACACACATATATATGCCAACAGAGTTAGCGGAGCTACAGGAGCAAACTAATCGAGTAGAATAGAGCATATATATGCCAAAGAAGAATAGAGCCATGGGAGGCAACGCACAGAGCTATCGGAGCAACAGAGGACACAAACAACTGGAGGAGCCATATATATGTATATGTCAGATATATATGCCAATGAAAAGGAACACATAGAGCAAACAGAGGAAACATAGAAATAGAGCGATCAGAGAGCTTATACGCATGCATTTAACAACTATTGGGAGCATAAATCACATGTATGCGTGCAACTGCACTGTCGGGAGCCATCGGAGGAGCAATGGATGCATTTAACAGTAGATAGAGCCATCAGAGCCACAAAGGAAGCAGACAGAGTTATTGGAAGTAGACAGAGTTATCGGGAGCAAAAAACCCATGTATGCATGCTTTAACACTATCGGCGAGCAAAACTATGCATCCCCGGCAAATACGCTATCAAAGGCCAAAACCTTACATATATGTGTTTAACACTATCGGAGGAGGAAAGCGGACTTGAAAATATATGCATGGGAGATTTGGGATCCTATCGGGTCCGACACATTGCATCGCTATGAGGGATCTATGTTAATGATGAGTCTTGACCCTGTGTGACTTGCGATCGCCGATAGCGATTATTGCATTGGCATTTTGGAAGCAGGTGCTACAATATGTCAAGCGGTCCATTAAGATCGCCGATAGCGATATCACATCGGACCTCTGCCAAGAGCAACCCCCCGATTGCGATGAACGTATGCGGACCTGCCACTACATTACAATATGACTTAACCTGTCATCGCATCCGTCACAGATCGCACGTTGAGAAGCCTTGCCACATGAAAGCGTCGATTATGATAAGGCTGTGGACCTGATGGGCATATAAACCATGGTTTAATACCATATCGCATCCGGTCCATCGGAGCAGTGGAGGATCGGTCGTCGGCCATTGGCGGAGTCATGGGTGTGATATATATAGGACCCCCGGGAGTCACAAATTGCCGATTGCGATTTAAGCTGCGGACCTGATACAATTTAGATGCGGGTGTAATATTGCTTGAAGTCTGCCCCTTAGTCTTTTGGACTATTTTTATCATATTCTATGTGTAATTAAATATTTGGCTTGCGCGGGGTGTTTTAGGCTGAAAGGCTTATGATAACTGTGTCTGATGGCTTTTAGAAGGGTGAGCGTCAGGTAAATGGGGTGAATCATGGCGAATATGATTGCGATAGGATGTGGCTGTTCGTTAAATGAGGCGACCCCTGTGTATGCCTGCGATCATGAGAAAAACAGGAGCATTATTACAATTTCGATATATGTGTCCTCTACGTATGACTCAGTTCTTGCCATTGATTCAACGTGTCCTGTGAGCATGAATAGACAGAGGAAACCAAAAGTTGGGAAGTTGAAGAAGCAAGCGAGCACAAAGGAAATGGCAGTGAGCATTGAGGAAGTCTAAGAGGTGGTGTAAGCGGAAACAAATGGACGAAGGCATGGGAATTTATAAAACAGTAAAAACATAGGACTGTGGTTATGGTTGGTGTTGTGAAGAACCAGAATGTGAGGTAGCAGAAGCAACAAAGGTGGTTAAGCGTTGTATGAAGTTGCTGGTGAACGCTGGTGAAGGCTGCTGCAGGTGTTGAACACTATTGAAATAGTTGGAGAAAACAACAGAACAGAAAGAGGGTCTAGCAGAACAAAAAGAGGGCTGAAGGACCAACAGGACAGGAGACATTCAGAGGGTAGAAGTTTCCAGCACAGAAGCAGTCTTGCTGAAACATTCACCATGACATTAGAACATATGCTTGAACTGAAAGCAGGTTCTTATGTAGAGTTTTAGTGCAGTTGTAGTGGACTCACTAAAGCAATGTGGAGATATGATCAGAGGTCAGCTATTGGAGACTCTGTGTGAATGGTAGGAAAAGTTGTAAAGACTCCTTCAAGAGAAGACTGGTTGTCATTGATGTTGTAGCTTGGAGACTACAGAGAAACTAACAATTGGTATCAGAGCAGGTACCTTCATTCAAAGCCTAACAGCTTGAAGGTTGATCTTTAGAACACAAATGGCGAAGTCAAGGAAGAAAGTCTCCAATCCTTCCAAGGATGTGTCTCCCTCTACCACTAAAATAGAAAACAATCAATTTGAGGAGGCTCCAAGGCTCAATGGGAACTTTAATATATGGGAAGCAAGAATGATGAATTTCTTGCAGACTCAAGGCATTGAAATCTGGAAATCAGTGATTGATGATAGCATGATGGATAGAGAATCCAAGGAGTACAATGAAAAAGAAGTAAAGGCAATCTTGAATGGGCTCCCTAATTCTGTAAAGAACAATCTAGGAAAAGATTCATCAGCAAAGGGCATATGGAACAAACTTCATGATCTTCACTCAAAAGGAGCACTGACCATGACCATCAATCAAGAAGGAGATCCTGAACCCATCATAGAAGCTGAAAATGACAATGATGACATCAAGGCTAAAGCAGACCTAGAAGATGAAGAGAATGAAAAAGACTTTGTAGAAGAACTCCTCACTCAACTTATGACTGCCATGGAAGAGATTAACAATTTGAAAAAGGAAAATGAAGCACTTAAGAAGATAGCTCCAGTTGGTGACCAAGATCAAACAAGAAAGAAAGTTGACCTCATCAAGCTTCAAGTACAAGAAAGGGATGAAGAGCTTGCCAAGCTTAAGAAGGAATTTCATTAAAGCAAAAGAAAGCATCATGAAGAAGTCATATCCATGACAAATCAATTGAATAAAGAAAAGAAGCATGAAGATACCTTGTCAAGTCAACTTGAACAAAGGAATAAGAGCTTGAACAAACTTGAAGAAGAGATTGGTCAGTACAAGGTAGAGGTCTCCTCCCTTAATTACAAGAAGTCAGGAAACATGCACAAGGAGCTGAGAGGAGAATGCAGAGCAGTCAAGCAAAGAATGAAGAAATCTTCAAAATGAAGTCAAATATCATCTCCCTTAAAATAGAAGTAGATGAAGCTACTCGTATCAAGGAAGAAACTGAGAAACAACTTGCCAAGAAAAATAATGAGTGTGAAAGATTGGAAGAAGAGGTTGTCTCCCTCAGAACAAAGGTTGAAGGGATGAACAAAATCTTGAAGAGCTCTCAAGCCTTGGATGACATGCTCAGCTATCACAGATGTCCATCTGATAAATCAGGTCTTGGGTATGCAGGTGAACCCTCAAACAAGAATGAAAATGCTTTAAACAAAAGAGATGTGAAGAAGCCAGAAAGAAATGGTGATGCTCCCAGTTCCAGCAAAGGCAAGGAGAAAAATCAAGGCTACAATAGAAGAAATCCCGCTCTAAGAAGAAATCCTGCTCCAAGAAGAAACCAAGCTCCAAGAAGAAATGTAGATGATGTCAAAGATGCGAGAGGCAATGGTTATCATCAAAGGATATCAAGGCAAAAAGGCTTCAGAAGTACATCAAGGAAATCTCCATCTCCGAGGTACCAAAGTTCATTTTTTGGTTATTTTTATTCTTGTTCAAACGTTGGTCACATGGCAAAAGACTGTAAAGTATATCATAAAGATAAATGTTATGGTGCCCAATCATTCCATAGAGATAGATATTATAGTGCCAAACAATCTACAAGAAACAATTTTGCAAGAAGAAATCATGAATTCTTATTCATGAACAATTTAGAATGCTTCAAGTGTCATAACATTGGTCATATGGCATGTGACTGTAACTTAACATGGGCTCTTACACAAGCTAGAACCATGCAAAAGAAGAAAGTTACACAAGTATGGAGAAGGAAGGAAATACAATCCGAAAGTCCCTTGAGTTCTTTAGCCAACATCATATGTCATTGGCCTAAATTTTGACAATCTAAGCATTTTATAAGAAGACTCTGCCAAAAGGAGATGATGCATACAGTTAGGGGGAGCTTGTAATTCTTGATCATTATCACTGAAGCTATTAGTGAAAGGGTCCTTATGAAATCCTTGTTGAGCTATATTAACAATCATTCTTTTGACTGTTGTTAAAGAAACAGGGCAAACAACCATGGTGCTATTATCACAAAAGTTTATGTCTTAACTCAAGAATTTAATGTGAGAATAGATAAATTCTGGACACTAATAGAGGCAGTCTTCAAACAAACAGATACATCTGGAATGGAGTTTGAAGTAAGAGCATCTTGCAACATATAACAAAACTGAAGCATTGCATGAAGATGCAAATGAGCAGAAGCAAATCAGCATAATAAATTTAAAGGAGAGTCACAGATTGGATATCTGAATCTGAAGAGATATGTACAAGAACACAAGGAAAAGATGGCTCATAGGAAGGAGAATGTTGTGCAGTCAAGCATAACTTAAGCTGATATAGATCACTTAAGAAATATAGCAACAGTAAGGCACAACCCCTCACATTTTTTGTCCAAATGCAATGATGATTGAATACTAGATGGCAGTAACTTAAGGGGAAACACAGAGACACAAAGGAACTCAGATCTGAAGAAAGATAGCAAGAAAGACAATCTCAGGGGCAGTCTCTCTTGATTCAGACTATGAAGGTCTCTTAATTCTACCTATGGAGACATCAATATGGATTGAAGCATGAAAGCCTGGACTTGGACACTTGGTGTATGGCCATTTGCAATCTAAATGAAAGCATTAAATTAGAGCATCCTTAAGCATTGTTGAAGCCATGATAAAGTAGTTTTGAGACATGAAGAGGGAATAATGTGCAAATTGATGATAAAATATCAATCCTTCTATCTTGAGTAAAAAGAAGAAGAGCACTATGACAAGGGAGTCACAGACTCGTGAAGATCTACCACTCATGAAGAACAGAAGCAGTTTGATAGGGGGAGTCTCAGAGAACTCCTTTGCCATTGATGTCAAAGGGGGAGAGAAGAAGAATATTGCCATCAATAACAAAGGGGGATATTGTTGACCTAGGTTGTCATTGATGTCAATATGGCAATATTCTGGATACTAGAGGATGACATGAAGCCAAGGGGATGCAGAGCAGATTCATGAAGAGACAGGAGCAAGGCCATCAATATAGCCAAGCCATAAGCAAAGAGGAGTTACCTAAGGAGGCAGATCAAAGCATATCACAGGATATTAGAGCAAGAGAGGCATTCATATATGCAAGGAGGTCTTTGAAAGACACTGCCAAGCCAGAGGAGCCACATTGGAGCAAGAGGAGCTATAAGAGGAGCCACACACACACACACACACACACACACACATATATATGCCAACAGAGTTAGCGGAGCTACAGGAGCAAACTAATCGAGTAGAATAGAGCATATATATGCCAAAGAAGAATAGAGTCATGGGAGGCAGCACACAGAGCTATCGGAGCAACAGAGGACGCAAATAGCTGGAGGAGCCATATATATGTATATGTCAGATATATATGCCAATGAAAAGGAACACACAGAGCAAATGGAGGAAACCTAGAAACATAGCGATTAGAGAGCTTATATGCATGCATTTAACAACTATCGGGAGTAGAAATCACATGTATGCGCGCAACTGCACTATCGGGAGCCATCGGAGGAGCAATGGATGCATTTAATAGCAAACAGAGCCATCAGAGCCACAGAGGAAGTAGACAGAGCTATCGGGAGCTATAGAGAGTTATTGGGAGCAAAAAACCCATTTATGCATGCTTTAACACTATCAATGGGCAAAACTATGCATCCTCGGCAAATATGCTATCAAAGGCCAAAACCTTACATATATGCGTTTAACACTATCAGAGGCGGAAAGCAGACTTGAAAATATATGCACGGGAGATTTGGGATCCTATCGGGTTCGACACATCGCATCACTATGAGTGATCTATGTTAACGATGAGTCTTGACCCTGTGTGACTTGCGATCGCCGATAGCGATTATCGCATCGGCATTTTGGAAGCGGGTGCTACAATATGTCAAGTGGTCCATTAAGATCGCCGATAGCAATATCACATCGGATCTCTGCCAAGAGCAACCCCCCGATTGCGATGAACGTATGCAGACCTGCCGCTACATTACAATATGACTTAACCTGTCATCGCATCCATCGCAGATCGCAAGCTAAGAAGCCTTGCCACATGAAAGCACTGATTGCGATAAGGCTGTGGACCCGATGGGCATATAAACCATGGTTTAATACCATATTGCATCCAGTCCATTGGAGCAGTGGAGGATTGGCCGTCGGCCATCGGTGGAGTCATGGGTGCGATATATATAGGACCCTCGGGAGTCACAAATTGCCAATTACGATTTAAGCTACAGACCCAATACAATTTAGATGCGGGTGTAATATTGCTTGAAGTTCGCCCCTTAGTCTTTTGCACTGTTTTTATCATATTCTCTATGTAATTAAATATTTGGCTTGCGCGGGGTGTTTTAGGCCGAAAGGCTTATGATAACTGTGTCCGATTGGTTTTAGAAGGGTGAACGTCAGGTAAATGGGGTGAATCATGGCGATTATGATTACGATAGGATGTGGTTGTCTGTTAAATGAAGCGGCCCCTGTGTATGCCTGCGATCATGAGAAAAACATGAGTGTTGTTACAATTTTGATATATGTGTCCTCTGCGTCTAACTCAGTTCTTGCCATTGATTCAGTGTGTCTTGTGAGCACGAATAGACAGAGGAAACCAAAAGCTGAAGAAGCAAGCGAGCACAGAGGAAATGACAGTGAGCATTGAGGAAGTCTAAGAGGCGGTGTAAGCGGAAACGAATGGACAAAGGCATGGGAATGTATAAAACAGTAAAAACAGAGGACTGTGGTTATGGTTGGTGTTGTGAAGAACCAGAATGTGAGGTAGTAGAAGCAACAGAGGTGGATAAGCGTTGTATGAAGTTGTTGGTGAATGCTGGTGAAGGTTGCTACAGTTGTTGAACATTGTTGAAATAGTTGGAGAAAACAACAGAACAAAAGGAGGGCTGAAGGACCAATAGGACATGAGACATTCAGAGGGTAGAAGTTGCCATCAGAGAAGCAATCTTGTTGAAAAATTCACCGTGACATTAGAACATATGCTTGAATTGAAAGCATGTTCTTATGCAGAGTTTTAGTGCAGTTGTAGTGGACTCACTAAAGCAGTGTGGAGATATGATCAAAGGTCAGCTATTGGAGACTCTGTGTGAATGGTAGGAAGAGTTTAAAGACTCCTTCAAGAGAAGACTGATTGTCATTGATGTTGTAGCTTGGAGACTACAGAGAAACTATAACCAGACAAAACTCAACAGAGAAGAGTTTTTGAGAGTAGAACATTATCATCAAAAGTGCCTTGACAAGATAGGATTGGAGTCCTTGGGGCTGGTGCCTTAGAAGTAAGAAGGATAGGAGTCCTTGGGGCTAGTGCCTCAAAAGCAAGAAGGATAGGAGTCCTTGGGGCTGGTGCCTTAGAAGTACGTAGGATTGGAGTCCTTGGGGTTGATGCCTCGGAAGTAGGAAGGATTGAAGTCCTTGGGAGTTTGTGCTCCTAAGTCCAAGATTGGCGTCTTGGCGAAATAGAGTTGGTGCTTTGGAGGTTGGAGCCTCACCAAAGTCCAAGTTGGAGCTTGGCGACTGATTGTAACCATCTATATATTGTATCTATTTTATTGCACAGTTTATATTAATAAAAGCATTTATTCTTGTTGTTCATCTTTTGTTCTGAATATAAATGTTTTAACTGGTAAAACAATAGTGGGAAAAAGAAATATTGATTCACCCCCCCCTCAGTATTTCCAACAATATTAAGGAATGAACTTTTCTATCTGCAAATTTCAACTTCCTATTCTTCCTAATCCAGAAGGCCTTTTCCGAACTTCAACATACCAATAGAAATCTCTTTCAGAGCACTATCCAATTAATTTCCAGATACATCTGAGCTAGTCTCCTGAGGCAGAATATCCTCCAAGCTTGATACTAATAACCACCATAGTCATCTTTTTATGTCTTCTTCATTAAACCTTCTATTATGATGATTCTCTACAAAACACTGTAGAAACCATGGGACTACCCCTGGGTTTATGCCAACATCTTCTTCCACCAAACTCAATGCTACTTTGATTGACATTAATGGCAACACACTTGCTGCCACCATCGGGACAATGCCAATTTTCCAACATTTTCCTATTGTGATCTATGAGCCCTTTTACTAGCTATTATGGCGATCTTATGGTGGATTTTCCATGGTTTCTATTATGGTTATATGATGTATTCTATTTGTTGTATTTATAATACTTTCTTGCATTTCTGTTGAATGGTCCTTTTTTCCATCCATGATACAACAATGAAGAGGTGCGGTCTAGGTCATTCAAAGGGAAATCAAAAGGGAGGGGCAGCATATCAGATGACCATTTTAGAGAAGGCTCAACATATCAGGGGTTGATATCATATGGGAGACCCGAAATTTTGGGAGCCAAAATTGAGAGAAGGGCCAAAATGAAAAGGAAGAGCCGAAATGAAAAGGAAAGTGTCGAAATTTGGGAGGTGATCACATCAGAAATTGATATTGGAAGAATGGAAGGAAGGTATATCAAGGCCCAATATCGGAAGTTTAAACATCGGAGGAAAGAGATTTCGTAACCCCTTGTTTAAAATGTTTTCTAAAAATTTCCGATCCGATGGAGGGGCTTCGATGTTGTTAGAGCTTGGTCATGAGGAATCAAGGGACCAGGGGCATAGAAAAGGCAGAACACCTAGGTGTTATGTTGAATATCGGAGGTCCAAAATTTCAGACCCCTATTGTAATTGGGTTTTTGAAAAGACTCCAATGAAGGGACTTTGATGTTATGTGGCACTGGGTCATGAGAATTCAAAGAACCAAGGGTCAAAGAACAAATATAAAGGGAGTTAGGCCCCCGACAAGAGCCCAAAGGCTTAAGCACCCAAGCGCCCAAACCACTTGTCACGACACCTGGTCCTATGGGGGAATTGATATAAGAGGGCTAAAAGAGTAAATTGTCATGGGTACACCTTTTCATTTAAAGTTTGAGCATGTTTAGGGGTGGATTGTCGTCTATCTCTGCCTAAACAACCCTCGAAAGCATTTCGGGGGGGGGGGGGGGCGGTGGTAACCTTTATGGGCGATAGACAAGCGCTACCCCTTAGAGTTGAAAAGTCAGAAGGGTGGCTCCACTGATCTGACATCCCATATTGATTCCTGGGCTTAGCCATTGGATCCAACCTCCTGTTCTTTTACCCAATGGAGGATGGTGGGGACCATACACCATGATTATTAGTCCGTCAGTGCCAGTATCAAGCGAGTGATGAATTTAAAAGGTAAATGGTAACCTCTCCACCCTTGTTCTTGTCCACCTATCATATGTCACCACCTAATCCCCTTCCGCCATGTGTCCCTCGTGATGTCATCCCACATCAGACGACCGTTGACCCCTGTCTACCTATAAAAACACTTCCCACTCCAAATTTTTAAATCTTTGTCTCGCTTTCCTAGTGCAAGCTCCTCCCGCCATTCTTCTGCTCTCTAACATCGTTCAGTTACTCAGCTGGTCCTTGACTCCCCTCCAATGTCATTTTTAGTTGTCACTAGGACTACTAGGTAATCGATTTGTCCCCTCCACTCGCAAATTATTTGAATCTCATTAAAATATGAAGAAGGCGGTTCCTAAGACCCCTAAAAACTGGGAAGCCAAATCCTCATCTAATGTTGAACCTCTCATGGACACTGAGGCTCAAATTTCAGACCCTCTTTGTTCTTTCCACTTGTCGCACCTCCGGTTCAACTTGTATGGCCTCCATGTCTAAGGAGAGGACCCATTCTGTGTAGTTGAATTAGGGTTGTACTATCAGATCACCTCTTCTGTACATAACTTCCCCAAGTTCGTGTCTTGGTTAACTGCAACTTATATAGAGGAGAATAATTGTTTTGTTTCCCTCATTGGAGCCAAAATCCTAGAGGTGACCCCAAAGCTAATCCAAAAGGCTCTAGTTTACCCAAGCTCCCCTGAACCCCAACAGTTTGCAGAAACCACCCTGGTTGACAACTATACTACCCTCCCAACAGTTGAACAATAATATTTTTTTCAAATGGTGTTAGCCCCTAGCTTACAGTCCTTGCCCATTGCTAATAGTTTCCCAATAACTATATTTTCTGAGTCTATACATCCTATCTTGTTTGTGATTTCTCACCTATTTGGAGATGACAATGCCAATATGGCCAACAAATCATACCTAGGGTTTCTTAGGGAGATGACACAACCAGGTCATCTATTTGACATACCTACTTACTTCGCTGAGTCCATAAAATTCTAGTTATGCTAGTTTACCACCACTTCATACTTCAAGTACTATTCTCTGTTGTTCTACCTATTTTTGTACACCCATGTGGAGGAGTTTGAATGCCCGGGAATCAGTCTGGTGGCCTTAGACAAACATAGGAGGTTTGTTTTTGAAAGGGACACTGTTGTTAGGAGGAAAACAGAGAATGATGGTTATTCACAGTTCATTTCCTCCTACATGACCATTTACAACAAAATTATTTATAATATGTTCCCTCTAATAATTCTCCCTTAGCAGAAAGCAATCCTTCAACTGAGCAAGGACACTAGGGTGGGAGTTTGGTACTTGTTTGAGGATTACACAGAGATTTAGGTCTATGGTGTGAGCTTCCTCCATACCACTTTTCGATGTTCATACCTATGAGGATATTAACCCTCGAGTTCATTGGAGAGGGCCTAATGTGGGCTAGGTCAATTTTGTCCCTGCCAAGACGGGATATAAGTTCAAGTTGGGAAAACATATAGCGCCTTTTATTGTTAACTCCAAACATACCTTCTTGGCAACTGAGGAATTGCTAAAACAAATGAATTTTGACTTGGGATATGTTTGGCATTATAATCCTCACGGGGTCATTACAAAGAAAAGAGAAAGAAGAGGTTTAGCAGTTGAGACACAAACTGAAGATGTCAATCAGCGAGCATGTGCAGTATAAGGAACTTTTACAAGTGGAGGAGAAAGCAAATCTTAGAAAGGGCGCTGATAGACAAAAATAATGAGGTGGTGGATCTTAAGAAGCAGTTGGTTGAACTTCAACTGAGAATAGACAATCACATATGTGATGCGCTGATGCCTAAGAACCCTCAAAATCCCACAAAACTACTCAAAAAGACCCTAACCAAGCTCCAGCTCTTGGAAGGAGAGCTCAAGAAGGTGCAAAAGAATTTAGACACATCCCAATGAGCCCTGTCACAAAAATAAAATCAGCTTGAGATATCTAAGACTAATGCAGATCTGATCAACAAAAACCTATAGGCAACCAACCAGGAGATTGTTGAGCTCAAAGGCCTTCTGAAAGCAAATATATTTCTCGTGCAAGCTAATAAACTAGTCTGGGATGAAATTATAGGAGAGATGAAAAAAATTGGGTGTACATAACTTTGATGGATGAACAAAATATTGCAATCAAGGACTACGAGTTATTCATCCTAATTGCCGAGAAAGAGGGTGAAAAGAACTCCCAGATTTCCAATAAGTTCATTAAGATTGTAAATGAAAGGCCACTTAGTGAGTTGAGGCCCATAGATGTGGTGGATAGAGTATTTTCTATCATGGAGATCTCCAAAGTAGTCCAAAAAGAAGAGGCCAGAGCAAAAGATGAAGAATTCCTAGACATAGTGCTAAAGGATGTGGTTGCCTTCAATGTTGAGTTTGATGAGAGAGTTAGAGTAGGGTTTCCTATATTTTGGGATCTTGTGGGAATGTTGGTCCCATGGGCACAATATAATCAGATGTTAGTGGAGGCCAATAGCAAGTTGAATTCCTCCCATGAGAAGACTACCACCCTTAAAGGTAAAACAATGGTTAATTATATCAGAAATGAATTTTGGCTGTTAGGATCGATGAAGACCTTGTTCCGCCCTTGGTTGAACTATACAGGGCTCACAAATCACAAGGTTTCATATCAGTGATTCTTTCACGCTCCTCTACCAACTCTGACACTGTGGAAAAGGTTTGAACAATTCGTTAATCCTCCTGTGCTGCAGATCATCGACCCAATGACGTTGTCTCCAAAACCTGCCTATCATAGTTAAATATATTGTTGATTGTGTCGAATCATGAAACTTTTATATTTTCTGTTTCATGTAAATATTATGTTTTCCAAGACTCAATACTAGTTAGTTAGGATCCGACTAGTACATTTGTGCCATTAAAGCACACTGATATTTTGTTATGATGATTCACTGCCTAATCAAGAAAGAATATTTTGTAAAGGGTTCTCCCTCTAAGGCCCTACAAAAATAGTTTTATGATACAAAACCAAGGGTTTGGAATTTTGGTTTTCGAAAAGAGAAGCTCTGCAAATTGTCAATGAAATGCATGTTTTGTGGAGGATTAATGAATTGTTTTTGGTGATTCCGGCTCAATTGAATGTGTAGTATGTATTCTTTCTTGTGTTTGTTCCATATGTTCTCAGTCTTCTTCTCAGATTACATGTAATAGTAGCTGTTGGATATGTTTTCATGGATTTAAGGATTCATCTAGGTCTAATGTTGATTAAAGATGCCTATAAATGATGTGAATGGTTATCCTTAAAAATGCACTCCATGTATCTTAGCACTTCATTTAAATTTTTTTCTCATCCACTTCATGTCGAACTTCGATGCACTGGATTCTTATTTTAAACCCTGTGCATTGGTTTTCTTTCCTCCTTGATTCTTTTATCTGATATACTACAAATGTGTGTTAAAAATACTTGTTCATGTAATGTTGGCCACTAGAGTCAAATATTAATGCACATGTGAGTAATATTTTGCATTCGACTTTGTATTTCTCCTCTTAAGGAAGGTTATGAATCAATTTCATCTCAAATATGTTAAATACTGAGGGTAATAAAAAATATCAGTAGATCCTTAAAGTACTCATCAAGGTGTTCTAGGAACTCTTCTCTCTTCAACCCAGAGGATGCCTCTAGGAGCTACAACACTATATATGGATCTTCACATGTTTCTATCAATTATTGAATGGTTGATGAATGCGTGGGCTAACAATTGTTATTAAAACTAGCCATCGAGGGCTTGGAGCCTTTCGTGGTGATTCTTAGATGAAAATTAGAAGTTTATGATTAGATATGCATTCATGAACTGTAGCTGACAATTTTACCATATGCTTGATGAAATTTCTGATGTGGATTAGGCATGTCTAGGTCAAGTTCTTGCTTGAGTTTGAATGGATATCATTGTCACCATCTCTTTTATGATTCTAGAAAGTTGCAAGGAGTTTTGGGAAGTGGTCTAGAGCCTAGCCTAGGAAGGTGGCTCAAATCTCGGGACCGTTGGCACTGAACTGGAGGATTTTGGACAAAACTGCATGGAATCCTTGTTGTGTGTGCGGTTGGAGTTTCATAACCACACTCTTGCCTTGTTGTGCATACGATTAGGGTGTTAGGTAAGAACAAGGATTCCAAGTCAGGGACTGATCACTTGTGATGGTTGTTCAACTCCTGAGTGATCTATAGTTCCTGTAGGATGTTAGTAAGTTTTCAGATTGTAGGCCTCACTTCCTTAACTAGAACTTGAAGGTTTGGTCATGTCATAGTGACACTTGTCTCATGTTTGCCATGGAGAGCTTGTGAATTTAGGTAAATGTGGGAGGGGTAGTTACAGGGTGGTATCAGAGTGGGTTGTATTCTCGTAGGGTGATATTTGATACCACATGGTGGTATCAGAGTGAGGTTGTAGCATTGGACCTCGGGGTAGATGATATTGTTATGTATGCATGCTAGTTGTATACATGCATTGCAATGGCTATGGTTGTCATGTATGAAGTCAGTGTTACAGTTTGTGTTATCATGCATGATGTCA
>APFE030924656.1:0-34464 GCA_000404065.3 Pinus taeda
CCAATAGATACCAATGTTGTTCAACATATTCACTCCCTTTCCTAGAGAATTCAGGATACTTAGTAAAGGATCCCACCATGTTGCCATCCATACATAGTTGAACTGACAGAACGAGTATGAATCTTTGGGAACCTAGTTGTGATGATCCTTGGGGACCCAAACTATAATTAATATCTCTACCAATAGCGGGACCAACCTTGTAGGGAGAGTGTACACTGTGAACCTTAATAACTTTAACTAGCTTAGACAAAAATTGACCAGGGTTGTTATAAAGTACTAGGGGAAGGTTGAGGGAGGTACTGCTTAGGTTGCTAGGCAACAAATCACTACTCATGGGAGACACATCATTCTTAGAAAATAATCTTCTCATAGTGAAGTGCATGTCATCATTTGGTCTTTCCTTAGAGTTTGTAGGGCCCGATCAATCTGGAATTCCCATCTCTGTTAGCAAGGTAACTTCTATGAACCTATGTCACTATGATAGTTTTAGCCTCTCCTATTGGACCAGGTTTCACTTTAGTGTCATACCCATTGCTTCATAACTTGAGCTAAATTCTTTCTCCTTCTCTCACCTTTAGACTTCTCAACACCACTCCTGCTTGGTGTAGCTCCTTTTGTTGTCTATAGATCTATGCAAATCTTTCTCCTGCCATTCTTTAGCTACCTGTGCTCTCCTTTTTTATCACATATCTCTAGCCTTCTAGAATTCATCCATTCCATTTCTCCAATATTTTCATAACACCCAAAAAGGTATCATTCCCCCCTTAAGGCCCTTACCCAAATACCGGGGCTTTAAGTTGCCATAGATGGCTTCTAGAACACCAACAAGTTTTCTTCTATCATTAGAACTTTAGTCCACAATGATATTTCTTTCACTAATCTCTGTGCACCCATGATTTGAATATGGCCTCAAACATAGAGAAAGAATGATGACGTTCTACAACAAACTCAATAATATACCCATCTAGAGTGTCCTGCATCCCAAAGTTGACAACTCAAGTCAAGTCCATGTCAAGCTGATGTAATTTGGAAATATCAACTTGTGTCTAGGTACAAGGAGATCAACTTTGGTTTTTGGTCTTTTCTTTTATACACACTCTTTGCAACCAAATGTAGAGTTCCTCTGAGAACTTGCACCAAAATATCTCGTACTGATTGCTTGCAGGATCCGCGTACAAAATTCCTTCCTTTAACTGATTCACACTTCGATGATGGAGTTGCACTTGTTGAAAGGAAAATCCCTCTACTTGTTCATGCCACCAATCTTGATGGTCCTTCATAAAGATCCTTGACACCATATTCCAGACCCCTATGGAAGTGTTTAGGCCCCAACAATGGAACAATTTGTTGGAAAAAAATGGTAAACAGGTTGAGACCTTGGGTTCAGATGCATGGGCCAAAAAAGGGTCCATTGTAATCTAGCATAACTCCATAATTTTCACCTTAATCCGGAAGAGTAAGGCGTCTCACCCAAGGTGTGTCGCGACCCTTACTTCGTTGAGGGGCTGGAACCAAACATTAGGAGAAATCATAGGAAAGCTACCAATACTAATTAAATCCAAAACCAAGACATCAAATATACAATTGTAACAACTTAATCATTCAAAAGGACATGTAATACACATATGCATTCATAATAAACATTTTAGAAGGGGACACATAAAGTCACACAAGAAGAATCTTAAACATCCCTACAACTTCCTCTTTCATTAGTTTCAACAACATTACATCAAAGCATTCACTTCAGAGGCCTTACCGATAGAACAAATATTATAAATATAAGATAATACATGACCAGGATAATATAAAATTAGGTGGGCTTAAGAGGCTCCGTGAAAGAATTTTAGTACGCTACTCTTGCTCTCTCTTTTCTAGCATTTCCCCTGGCCTTTTAAGCACTCTTATCACTTGGACTATTGTTTTTATCCTTAGATGATCCACCCTTTCCTTTTTAGCTTCCTCTGTTTCTCGATTGTGATTGCATGTGCCCTAATTTCACTGGCTAATCCTCCATAACAACCATACTTCTGCGGATTCATTCTCCTTTCTTGGTTGCCTTCTCCACACCTTCCCGTAAGTCAAATTTGGTCAAAATATGGTCAACCATCAAAACATGAAAAAGCCTTGACTCCAAAATGAAGGACCCAACACCCAAAGAACATCTTTCATGCAAAGTTTTGTTAAGAAAACGCGAAAGAAGAGAAATAACAAAGAAAATAAAACTAACACGTAAAGCAATCATGCATAACATAAAACAAGAAAATAAAACAAATGCAGAGATTATATGGAGAGCAAGACAAAGGGTAGATGCAATGAAAGGGGAAATAAATGCAACTAGACCGACTACTAACCTAACTAGCTAGAAGGCCAGATCTAAGTGTAATGATGTTTCCAATGAAGCCACTATAATTGGTCTTGATCTAGAAACACAAAAATACGAGAAATTAAAACCAATATATAATAATCTGCAATAGAGAAGATAAGAACTTGAAACTATTGCAAAAAACATTGAAGGCATTTCTTAAAGGAAGAAAGATGTGTCATATCACCTAAATTTACCCAACCTTCCACCTTATCTTCTCAATGAAAACCATAATAAAAAAACCTTGATAGCTCCCTATGAATGTGCCTACACTTATATTATCTTCCTTAGCACACTTCAAGAGAGATCGAAATTTATTTTAGCAAATGGGCTTGCTAAGTAAAATGTTTCTAGCTAATTATAGATTTGATCATGAAATTCAAAAACATCCTCTTGAAAAACCTAAAATCCTTGAAAAGGTAATTTCTCAATTAATGACATCGAATCAGGACAAGAACCTTGTAAGGAAAAAATATTGATCATATTTAGAAGGATTTTCAAGATAGTGAGGACCTGACATAACCATCAATGAACATTGAAGTGCCTCAACTACCTGAAAAGTGTCTAAATATTGAGATGATAAACCATAAGGATCAACTGATGTAAAACAACCATCATTAGGTACACTAGTGGGAAAATGATCAATTGAATGATAGTTGTTAGAAGATGAACCATGATCATATGGGATGATTAGGGCGTAATATTCTCTGTTAGGAGATAACACATATAGATAAGTTTTGAACAAGTTTACAAATTCTTTGGATGAAAGAATCGTCTTCCTCATATGTTGAATGTGACAAACCATCTAGCCTTGACTGGCTACAAACTGGGCTGACATCATAATCATTAAAAGGGAATGGCAATATGGAAAACACATGAAACCAATCAAGATGTAGTGGATGAAAAAGAGAAACTTGATACAACAAATAAAACAAACATTCATTAATTCTCAAGACGAGATCTAGTGCCAAAATGAAAATGATTGGCATCATAATATTAAAAAGAAGAATAAGAGTTGATTACTTTCGAAAGTATTTTACAGGTATGAATTCTTCGTCCAGTGATAATCTTTAGAATGATCAACTTCACAACTTCATACATCCATGAAATGTATGCATTCCAAACATGAGTTTGATGTAATATATTTGCATGAATATGAATCAAGTAAAAAAGGGATTTCAATATGATTGGCAACCAAACCTTGAAAGCTAGAAAAACTATATCCGAAATGCCGCACAACTTTCAAGAAGGAGTTTACTTCTAGTGAAACCATGCAAAGGAAAGAATTGTGTGAGAAACTCCAAATCTAACTTAATTGGAGGATATTACTAGAGTCATGAGAACCTGGCATAAGTGTCAATGAGATTTGAAGTGTTGTGACTTCCTAATAGGTTTTGGAACTTTCAAATAGTGTAGAATGACATATAGAATATTAGATTGGATCATGCATGTTATGTGGACAACTACCATCAATAATTTCAACTGAATTACTACTATCCAAATGGCAGCCATCTACATCAATAACTTGGTTATAATTTACATCTTCAACCAGTAGATTCCCAAGTCACAAGGTTCTTGTAATTGAAAATCTACGAATGGATAGTTTGGACAAATATCATGAGTAAAATGGAGAGAAATTCTTCATGCAAAATTGGAAATGATAAGGAATTGAATGGATACTTGATAAGCTGCTTACCTTTTTCTTCATCGTGGATGACCTCACTACCTTGTATCAATTCAAAATCCAACTCATTAGGTGATGAATTTGAAGAGCAAGGAGTATCTCCTTCACAAGTTAATGCATTACAAGCAATAGGGCATAAGGGATGGTGAGTTGAAGAAGAAGTTTCTATGAGGAAATATTCTTTGGTTGAAACAAATTCAAGATCTAAACATTTTGAAACAAAGTTTTCTTGATAAACCAAAAGATGAAATTGTGCACTTGGGTAGAAATCATTACATACAATAATGGAGTCAGAATCGTCATGATGATGGTTGTCCAAGAATTAATATTGATTAGGCAAACCAATTTAATTTGATTCATCACTGAGATTGCTAGATTCAAAATCAACCAAGGATGGAATAATATTATCTTGACATGGAGGGCTTTTTCAAAGAGAAGAAATATCAAAATATTCTTTGCTTTCTTTCTCCTCTACCTGTGAAATGTGACTTTCTCCTGATCACTGATTAGATTGGAAAATTGAAAATTAAGCAGATCAAGGGGCAAGGGGTTATGAGAATGAGGTAGTAGAGAAGGACAACAATCAAATTCAGATTCAATGTTGGGTTTATGCATGTTAATATCATCTTGACATATCATAGGATTAGCCTTTATATTAGGTTGCATGAACCATTCCAAATCTTCCTCCATTGGACTTGGATCATGAGAAATGCATGAAGGTTGAAGAGGCAGATAAACAATCTATCTGATTTGAAGATTTCCCAAAGTCAATATTATCACAGGGAGGCACCCAAACTGGTATTAGAAAAGGAGGACAAGGAAAAAAGGAATAGTAGGTTCGTCCTTTGAAATTGGAGGTGTGTCATAGCTTACAAAAGTTGGGGAAACAGGAACATATGGGGGTTTAGATTCACACTGATTCAAATAAATATGAACCAAATGCTCAAATTTATACTTAAAGAAATCCCAATCCATATCTTCTTCAGGAAACTCACAACGTAAGTGAAGGAATATGTTAGAAAAATCCTCAATTGATGCATTAGGTTCCATTATAAGATGACTTATTTTTTTTATAAACATCTTGGTAATCATACCTATCAAAAGTTTGATGAAGCTCCTTAATGAATTGATCAAAATAATGGATGGAAGTAGATGGTAAGGTATGACACCATCAATTAACTCAACCTTCAAGAATGAGGGTGAATAAAATAAACACAATATCTTCATCATCGATTTCTTGAGATTTACAAAATCCAAGAAAATCATTTATGTGTTTGGATAAAAATGTATCACCCTTGCCATTAACCCTGAATTGAGACAAGACATGGGAAATTTTCATGGAGATGGAAATTTTACCAGGAGATAGGTCAGAAAAAATATTTGGGATTATGATTTGGGAAAGATCCATTTAAGATAAGAGATTCAAAACAAACTCAATGAGCACAACTTGTCATTTGCCCATCCTTCTAGTACCAGAATGTTGATGATGCTGGATACCACCAACATATAGGGGGTATCCCTGATGTGAAGTCCCAATTAGACGTCACACTATTTGGAGTAGAAGTCCCATCTAGAGTATCAACCCAACCACCATAAATTAAGGCTTTCCTTGGTTTCAAAGGATAACATAAGATTTTATATACATAAATCTTGAACAAGCCATTGAGTTGACATTGTGAAACACTGATTGGAATGTGTGAAGGAGACCTTCATGAGCAGGGGATGAGAGTGAGTCTTTGGAAGAAAGTAATAGTACTAACATAAGAGAGACACACAAGAGAATGAAAATATTCGTTAGAAAAATAACTCACATAACGATGTTAAAGCAAAAACAACACATATTAAGCAAGATGAGTACCAAAGCCACCAAAATAGTTCAATTTCTCCAATATATATGAACACAACATATACTTTAAACGTCCCAAGAAAATTCCTAAAAAATTCACGATACATGCATGAAAATGTGTTGGCTCATTGAGCTTCAATATTAGGTGAAAGATCCAAGTACACAGTTACAATGGTAAGGAACTAGTTCTAGTAGTGGAACATTAAGTCACTTCTTGCTTCTCCAAAGAATAGTTTTCCATCTTATGCCAAATAGAGAAGCAAGACTAGCTCTCTAATTATTAAGCCTCCAAAATCCTTTTTCTTGAGTTATGAGGTTTCTTTTATGACAATATGAATGACCTCTCATATCATCATTACTCTTGGACTTCTAATGTTTCCTTGACTTCTAAATAACTCTTTAACTTCTACATGACCTTTGGACTCTTATACAACTCTTTTTTCCATAGATGAATATGTGATTTTTCATATTCCACATGTGATCTTTCGACTTCCACTCCTTACATTTTTTCATTTTCCATTTAATAATTACATCATTACATTCCACATGATGTGGCTTGACACATGGACACACATTAACCATTATGATGACACTTGATCTGAAAATGGGGCTCTTAGGCTTCTTGTCTAACTTACAAGAACCTCTCCCACTTCCAAAGATTGAATATTCCCAAGTCTTATTGATTAACAAATGCGGAATTAATAAGTGCTTGATAATATGGGTGTATGCTTATGCTTGTTTTAAACTAATTATGCCTTAAATTCTATTGTTGTGTTGTAATCTAACATGCTCAAATTGACATACAAATATACATAACAATAAATAAAGCAACAAAGACAATGCAGCAATAAAGCAGACACATGAGCATCAATATTAATTTGGATTTCACCCACAAATCTTGGGCTACATCTCCGTGAGCTCTAGTTAATTCAACTAGGCTCTCTTGGATTATGGTATTAGTCCTTTTTTACAAGCTCTTGGCTCAACTCCTGTTGTTTTATACAAAAACAATGGGTCCAGACACCATTTAATCCCCTGGCTCTTGAAGCTCTGGCTCTTGGCTCTTGGTTTTGGCTGTTGGATCTGACTCTGGCTCTTTGGCTCTGGCTCTGGCTCTTTGGCTCTTCAGCTCTAGCTTTCTGCCCTCTATTGAGTTACAACCCTCTTGGCTTTTCACTTGGCTTCCAAGTGACTCCCTTGTCTGCTCTTTTTCTTCTGCATTGTAGCTTTGGCTTCTGTGCTACCTCTTTGGCTTCTGCACTGCCTCTTTGGCTTCTAGCAACAAACCCCCAATGATTAGCAACAACAACCAACACTGACCAACAAGTACTCAGCAACAACTCAGCTAGCCCCTCTGTCTTTGACATCCATGGCTTTTAAGCCAAAATGACGTTGTTGATTCATTTCCCTCTCGGGCTCTTCGTCTTCCTATTTTGGTCCACTCGAATCCCTTCTTTGAGCATTAGCAATCATTGCTAAATGCTCTTGGGGATGAATGTCACCTATTCCACAGTGGAAGGAGCCACTGACGCTTTGAATCCTTCAGAAATAGTCGCTGTGTTTACATAGAAAACGTTGTAAAACAAAGGAAAATCTGCATAAAGCACTATTCACCGGACTTAAGATTTTCATAATCGTGTCCTAAACTCCCATTAGGTCCACCCATAATCGCTATTACAAGTCGCCAAGGCCTTGTTCCAAGGTTTCCCTTTGAATTTTAAAATTTTACTAAAACAGTGAAAATAACGTAAAAAATGGCTTTGGCAGATCTGAAATATTATATATATATATATATAATATATATTATATATATATATTATAATTATATATATTATATATATATATATATATATTATAATAATATATTATTTTTTTTTTTTAAATTTCGGAACCCTTTCGGGTTCAGTTCTCATCGCATCACTCTTCCCCATTGTATTTCATTTAATAGTGAAATATCTGGAAATTCATAAAAAAATGCCTTTCTGTGGATTTTAAAATATTTTAAATCTGATCCATATATATTTGTCGGGTCTAGGATATCACATCACATATCCTGAATACAACCTTGACACTCTGTAATGCAACCCCTTCTTGGAGTTGTTTCAATGGCCTTCATGGTAGCTTTGGAACTTTCTCCATAAGCTTGTCCATAGCCAAGACCCAAATACTTAGGCCTTTCCTCAATCATTATTGGCTCAATAATACCTTGTGCATGTCTACCCAAGCCCTTTCCTTCATAGCCCATATTGGACATTAGCATGGAACCTATGCCTTTAGTATGTTTTTCAAAAGAACCAATATAAGAATCCTTAGAGGAATTTGAAGACAAACTGGAATGGTTTACCTCTTCTTCAAGCTGATACTTGACTAAGGATTCTTGGGCAAAAAGAGTTGTGTTTCCAACTCATGCATCCTTTTCAGGTTCATATTTGCAATATGAAGTTGTCTCTCCATTTCCTGCAGTTTGTTAGTAAGCAATTGCTTCTCTTCCTTCATGGAATTTAGCTACTTTCTAAGCATGCTGCTCTTCCTTCCATCCTCATACATTTCTCTCACCATATGAATCATGGTGGAAAATTCTTGCTTCATATATTCATCAAAGAATCTTGTGAAGAACATAAAATTTGAGGACCCACTTGTAGAAGTTGTCATTATGCCAATGAACAGAAAAATTAAACAAGATAAAAATAGCCTATTTAAGCAACCTCTTGCAACAAACCTCTTGTGCTTTGGATTTCCTTGAGGTCCTTTAGATAGAAGAATGCATTTAGCCCTTCTCCTTCTTTTCCTTCCTGGAATGAGCTATAAACAACTTTCCCTTTACCTCTACAAACTTAGAAAATGGTCAGTGTACAAAACAAGCATACAATCAACCTCTTACTACTCAAACACCTTTTAGACAAACAATCTTTGCTCTGTCAATCAAGAATTCTGATATAACCTTCTTAAAGGTGTCGTTAATCAATCTTAAGCTCTGATACCACCTGATCTGAAAATGGGGCTCTTAGGCTTCTTGTCTAACTTACAAGAACCTCTCCCAGTTCCAAAGCTTGAATATTCCCAAGTCTTATTGATTAACCAATGCGGAATTAATAGGTGCTTGATAATTTGGGTGTATGCTTATGCTTGTTTTAAACTAATTATGCCTTAAATTCTATTATTGTGCTGTAATCTAATGTGCTCAAACTGATATACAAATATACATAACAGTAAATAAAACAACAGAGATAATGCAACAATAAAATAGACACATGAACAATAATATTTTGGATTGTAGATTACTGTGGTGTGGTTTCTGAGAGGCATTCGGATTTTCCACAGTGTTCATCTTTATATTGGTCGACATTTCGAGTCTAGACCCAGACTCATCATCAGGACTGATATACTGAGAAAAGAAAGAAAAGGTTTGTGATAAATATGTAATAGGTTTGATGTAAAGACAGTATGGCCGACTAAATGCCTGTTTATTACTATTATTTCCATTATTTATATTATTATTTAAATCATTATATACCATTATTTATATTATTTATTATTATTTATTATTATTAATCATTATTTATATTATTATTACTATCATAAGTTTGTTATTTTATTCATTAATTAATCTAAAATTGAATTGTGAGAATGGTTATTAGTTGAAATATTTAATAAGTTTTGTTATAATATGTAATCTATTTATAATTCACTTAATATTGTGCAATTAATTTGTACTTAATTCTAAAAGGTCTATAATATTATGGATATAATAAGTTTTATTATATTGTTAATTTATTAATTAAATATAAAATGTGTGATGAGTTATAAGATATTTTATTTAGTTGATTGAATAAATCAATAAGTTCTATTTGAGTGAGTACCATTATATTATGTTGTTTATTTATAATTTTTAATGTGTAGCGAAATTAATTTTAAATTAATTTTGAGGTTTTTATTATTTATATACCAAGTTTATTATGTTGCTACTTAATCTAAATTGAGAAATTGGTTATATGTTATTAATTAATTGATTGCATTAGCTACAAAGTCCTATTATTAACTTATTAATTCTATTGATTTATGAATTATTATATGCTTAAGTTAATTATGTTGTTAATTTATTATGTTTATTCATTGCTTTACATTATTAATTTATTAATCTATTATGTTTGTTGATTAACTAAATCAAGTAGAGAGATTGGTTATATGTTATTTTATTACTTGATCAAGTTAGTTACTAGGTTCTATATACTTATATTATATTAGTTTTTTTTATTTATATTATCATTTACCATTATTTATATCCTAAGTTTGTTATTATTTTACTCATTAATTAATCTAAAATAGAATTGTGAGAATGGTTTTGTGTTATGTGTTTGAAATAATTAATAAGTTATGTAATAATATGTAATCTATTTATAAATCCCTATTAATGTGTAATACTTTGTAAGGTCTATAATATTATCGATAAAATAAGTTTATTATATTGTTAATTTATTAATTCAATAGAAATGTTGAGTTATAAGCTATTATATTTAGTTGATTGAATTAATCAATAAGTTCTATTTTAATAAGTACCATTATATTATGTTACTTTTTTATAATTTCCAATGTGTTGTGTAATTAATTTATTTTAAGGGGTTTATATTATTATTTATCTACCAAGTTTATTATGTTGCTCCTACTTAAATTGAGAATTTGGTAATATGTTATTAATTAATCCATTATGTTGTTAATGAATTAAAATTAAATAGAGGAATTAGCTGTATGTTATTATTTTATTAGTTGAATGTTATTTTATTTTAAGGGGTTTGTATTATTATTTATCTACCAAGTTTATTATGTTGCTCCTACTTAAATTGAGAATTTGGTAATATGTTATTAATTAATCCATTATGTTGTTAATGAATTAAAATTAAATAGAGGAATTAGCTGTATGTTATTATTAGTTGATCAAGTTCTATATTTAACCTAGTTACAAATATTATTGAGAACTTATTTTATTATTCATGGCGGGTGAGCAAAGAGTTCCAATTTTTGCTAATTTCCAAGCCTCCATCCCTATTAAGGTTTCGAGGGTGTTTTATGATTTCAATAGCTTCTCTAACCTTTCACTTGAAATGGTGATCTTTATTGGCAATGACCTTGGCGTCTTCAAGGCATATATGGTGATTAGTTTTACCTACATGCTCAGCCAAGGCTGAAGTGCGGGTTCTTTCGTTAGGGATATTTGCACTGTGTTCTTTGAGCCTAATCCTCACGGACCTACCCATTTCTCCTATATACTGATCCCCACAAGAGCAATTGATGATATACACCCCTTTCTGCTGAATTTGTTCTTGGCTGTCCTTAACAGATTTCATTCTTTGTTTGATGGTTGACCAGGGTTTGAACGCAGTCTTTATATTTTTCTTTTTGAGGATTTTAGCTATCTTGTTTGTGACTCCTTGAATGTAAGGAAGGTAGGAATTAGAGGTTGAGGGTTCTTACATTAAAGATTCCAATCAATTTGTCAAATACATTAAAAATACTAAGCTATATCCCGGAGATAAAATCGTTAGTTTTGACGTAGTCCAACTCTTCACCAAAATCCCTCTAGATGAAGCAATTCAAGTAGTTAAAGAAGTGGCAGACCCCCAGACTGCAAAATTAGCTTAAATCTTTCTTCGCTCCACCTTCTTCTTCTTCCAAGGTGAAATATTTGAACAAACTTCAGGTGTTGCTATGGGATCACCTCTTTCGCCTATCATGGCAAACCTTTTCATGGAAAAATCCGAGAAGAAGGCTCTGGATTCATACCCATTAAAATCTAAATCTTGGGTTAGGTTTGTAGATGACACCAGTGTCAACTAGAGTCATGGCGAGAATGAGCTTAACAAGTTTTTAGACCATCTTAATAGCATATCAAAAGACATCAAATTTACAATGGAAGTAGAAGAAAATAATTGCGTACCTTTCTTGGACATTCTCCTCATAAGAAGAAATGATGGTTCCATATGTCATAAAGTGTTTAGAAATAAATCCCATACCGATAACTACCTACACGCTGATTCACACCACCACCCAGCTCAAAAAATAGCGGTACTACAGACCCTCTTCACTAGAGCTTGTAGAATTTCGGATATAAACCATACTGAAGAAGAAATTTCTTACCTAAAAAGAACATTTGCCAACTTAGGGTACAACAATAAAAGCATATTCAAAGCCATTCAAAAGGCCAAATCTGATGATAATAAAAAAAAGGCAAAAGAACCCTCAACCTCTAATGCCTACCTTCCTTACATTCAAGGAGTCACAGACAAGATAGCTAAAATCCTCAAAAATAAAAATATAAACACTGCGTTCAAACCCTGGTCAACCATCAAACAAAGAATGAAATTTGTTAAGGACAGCCAAGAACAACTTCAGCAGAAAGGGGTGTATATCATCAATTGCTCTTGTGGGGATCAGTATATAGGAGAAACTGGTAGGTCCATGAGGATTAGGCTCAAAGAACATAGTGCAGATATTCGTAACGAAATAACCCACACTTCAGCCTTGGCTGAGCATGTAGGTAAAACTAATCACCATATATGCCTTGAAGACACCAAGGTCATTGCCAATGAAGATCACCATTTCAAGCGAAAGGTTAGAGAAGCTATTGAAATCATAAAACACCCTTGAAATCTTAATAGCGATGGAGGCTTGGAAATTAGAAAAAATTGGAACTCTTTGCTCACCCCCCATGAATAATAATATAAGTTCTCAATAATAGTTGTAACTAGGTTAAATATAGAACTTGATCCACTAATAATAACATACAGCTAATTCCTCTATTTAATTTTAATTCATTAACAACATAATGGATTAATTAATAACATATTACCAAATTCTCAATTTAAGTAGGAGCAACATAATAAACTTGGTAGATAATAATAATAGAAACCCCTTAAAATAAAATAACATTCAACTAATAAAATGACATACAACTAATTTCTCTATTTAATTTTAATTCATTAACAACATAATAGATTAATTAATAACTTATTACCAAATTCTCAAATTAATTAGGAGCAGCATAATAAACTTGGTAGATAAATAATAATATAAACCCCTTAAAATAAATTAATTACGCAACACATTGGAAATTATAAAAAGTAACATAATATAATGGTACTTAGTATAATAGAACTTATTGATTAATTCAATCATCTAAAATATAATAACTTAACTCAACATTTCTATTGAATTAATAAATTAACAATATAATAAACTTATTTTATCAATAATATTATAGACCTTACAAAGTATTACACATTAATAAGGGTTTATAAATAGATTACATATTAGTACATAACTTATTAATTATTTCAAACACATAGCATAAAACCATCACAATATTCAATTTTATATTAACTAATGAGTAAATAATAGCAAACTTAGGATATAAATAATAATATAAATAAGGGTAAATGATTAGATAAACTTATGATATAAATAACAATCTTATGATATAAATAATAATATAAATAATGATTAATAATAATAAATAATAATAAATAATATAGATAATGGTAGATAATGATTTAAATAATAATATAAATAATGGAAATAATAGTAATAAACAAGCATTTAGTCGGCCATACTGTCTTTACATCAAGCCTATTACATATTTATCACAAACCTTTTCTTTCTTTTCTCCGTATATCAGTCCTGATGATGATTCTGGGTCTAGACTCGAAACGTCGACCAATATAAAGATGAACACTGTGGAAAATCTGAATGCCTCTCAGAAACAACTATAGTGTTTGGCATATTTAAAGTCAAAGCTCGTGCCATTTGGAGGAAAGGGCTAGCCACGGGGCCAACCCTTAGGCACGCGCCACCCATGGGACCACCATCGTAGCGCAAGGGGGCCTCAAAAGGTGGGGACAAGTTGTTGGCCTTAGCCTCGGGCATGTGGCCCACTTCATGTCCATAAAATTCGGATTTAAGGCCTTATAGGCTATTTAAAGCATCTGATAACTTCGCCTAGAATTCTATGAAATCAGCACTTTGATAGCACAATTTCGGGTGAATTTATAGGATGGTGCAGTAATTTCGTGATTTTGTAGAGAAAATAGCAGAAAGACTTGGGGAAGCCATAATTTCTTCAGTTTTTGACCAAATCAGGAGCATAAAGAGGCTAGATAGGCATTTTTGGGCTTTTGGAGCCATTGTAACAAGTTTTAGACCTATATGAGCATTGTAAAATGATGTATTCACACTTTTTAGCATAATTGAGAGGACCAGGCCATTGGAAGTTGGACCAAGGAGACCTAGCCCAGGCGGGATAAACTCCTTCATCATGTGCTATTGTGATATTGTTTTGATGATGTTCATGTATGTTATATGTTGTTGCTTAGTCATTTGTTTATGTTAATTCATACAAGAAATTTACATAAAAACACTCAAAAAACTCATCTTTAAACTTGCAATTAACCTCATGAATCCTTAAGTGCTTTTAACATATTCTGTAAAGGAATTTAGTACAACAAAATTAATTTTCCCATTCAGATCAAGTTTGGTATCAAAGATCTTGGTTTTCTTTGTACAAAAAGGATTTAACTGTTTGCAAGTGAATGTCATGCTTACAAGGTTGAAGCTCAAGAGAGGAGAAGGGAAGTTGGTCGAAAGTCCTAAAGTTGGTTCAAGGACAAGGAGTGCAAGGCTGCCACAATCTCCACCACCATTTCTACCTCAAGTTGCAGTTGAAGCGTCAGTGAGCATGTCACATGAAGGAGAGCCTACAAATATGATAGAGGATGAGAAGTTTTTTAGCAAAGATTTCTTTGACATGATAGAGATGGTGAAAGTCCTCTATCAAGGGAGGAATAACAGACCGCGGGGTGAGAGCTCCAAACCTTGAAGAGGATAAGGTTCTTCAGGAGGAGGAGGTAATGGAAATGGAGGTAAACCTCAACCCTTTCCACCATCATCTTCATCTTAATCTTCACAGGCATCTTCACCCTCTTCCACTAATACAACTCTTACTCATACTCATCAACATACCTCAAAAGGAACTGGTAAAACAACCCTGTTAAAATGTGATGTTAAATTTGAACTACCCATGTATAATGGTGAAGTGAATGTAGAGAATCCTGACAATTGGGTTTGTTGGTTGGAGGTCTATTGCAGAATTCAAAACCTTTAAGATGATGACATAAATATTAAGATAGCTTCCTTGAGTTTGGAGGGTTCAGAACTAGTATGGTGGGAATCCAAGACACAAGAAGAGATAAAAAAACATGGTAAGATCTCAATTTCTTGGTATGAATTCATTGTTGGAATTAAAAGACAGTTTTACCCTCTAGCATATATGCAAAAATCCATCATGAATTGGCAGAACTTTAGACAACTTAAAGGTCAAAATGTGCAAGATTGCGCCCAAGAATTTAGAAGAATGTCTCTAATGTTAGGTGTATATTTTCAATCACAAGATATGTTGTTGAAGTATATAGGGGGTTTACACAGTTACCTTAGGCATACTATCCTTATGTTTAATCCCAATAATCTATATGAGGTCTGTGTGCAAGCCACTCATCTTGAGGCAAGAGGTAAAAATACTCCAAAAGAGGGTAGTAAAAATCCATTTAAGGGTAAGGAAAGAAAAATGCATCCATTAAAAAGGAAGGAGAGAAAACAATATGTAAACATTGTTCCAAAGAGGGTCGTGATGAAGTTCATTGTTGGAAGATTCATCCTGAGATGAGGCCTAATAAACTCAACAACAAGGAAAGAAAAGACAACTACAATCATTCAAGAGGATTTGGGATTTGATTTGGGTGATGAAATTAAAATTACAGCCATGGGTATAAAAGGAAAAGAATCCATTGCTAGCACTAGTATATCAAATTGTCACACTAGCACTCCAAATGAAGGAAAAAGGATTGAATTATTTCATGTGAGGGTAATCTCAAAACATGAAAAAAATCGACACGCTATTTGATAGTGGGTCTCAAGCCAACTTGATATCTGAATATTTAGTCAAGAAACTTAATCTTGAAACCATTCTACATCCCAAACCATTTCCATTGGGTTGGATATGCAAGGACACAAACTTACAGGTTACAAGAAAATGTATTCTTTGGTTTTCAATCACAGCAAACTTCATCGACGAAGTTGAATTAGATGTTGTATTGCTTGATATTTCAAGAATTGTTTTGGGTAGTCCTTACCTCTATGATAGAAAAGCAATATTCTATCGCCATGAAAACAAGTACCACTTGTTCAAATATGGTGTGGAGTATATTGTGAGAGCTCATCGCAAGAAACTAAATCTTTCATTAGTTAATGCAAGGAAAATGAAAACATTGTTGAATTCAAGCAATAATTTAGTGCTTCTTATTATCAAACCCAATATTGATGTTGATTATGAAGCATTTGATGGTCGTAATTCGAAATTGAAAATCGCTTTGGTTGATGCAGTTAACCATGATGATGAGGTGTTTCAAAAAACAAAGGGATTTCCTCCCAAGGGGAGAATCCAACATGAAATACCATTGTAGCAAAAGTGTCTTCTTCCTAAAATTGACATGCACCAGATGTCATGAAGGGAAATTGCAAAAATAACAAAGCAAATCCAAGGGTTGTTGAAATAAAAGGATCATCTGACCATCTCCTTCTATTGGAAATAATACTGAGAGGGGGGGGGGGGGGGGGTTGTGAATCAGTATTATCAAATCAATAACTTTTTCATTTCCATACTCAGATTCATATACGTTACTTCAGTTAAGTGAACCTGCGTGTACACGCAACTATGTCTCATGAAACTAGCGTATATCCAGTAAACTTATGATTTAGTAAATCCATTAAATGTTGATCTTTAATTAGTGCATAATAACTTCATTAACCATATGAACAATAAACAGGTGCAGTAAAACAGAACAGATCATCACACACAAGAAGCACACATGAACACCATGATGTAAGGTGGAAACCCAATGTGGGTGAAAACCACCTGCTGCAATTTGTCTCTAACTTCTTTTAATAAGAAACTTGTTTTTACAATATTTATGTATTGGAGCAGTCTTATACCAGTACGTAAGCTTCTACCTGCAGAAGGCTACAACCTCCTCTCGTTCTCCAACTTTTCTTGGAAGGGAGCTACAACCCCCTTAGCTCTTGTACTAGCTGATGTACTAGTACGTAGGTGCTGACCTACATAAGGCTACAACCTTCTCTTGTTCTCCAGCTTTTCCTGGAAGCAACCCCCTTAGCTCTTGTACTAGTTGATGTACTAGTACGTAGGTGCTGACCTACAGAAGGCTACAACCTTCTCTTTTCTTCTAGTGACCACATTTCATAAATTTTCAGACTGGATACTCCTGAAGCACAACACCATAATCTGAAGGCCATGTTTCATCCAATTTTCATATTGGACCTATCAATAACATTGAAGTGCAAAATCAATTGATACAACCAATCATCAATCTCTGAATCACCCAACACTAAATCATTGAAACCCTGTCAACAGAAACACAGTCACCAGAACATAGAGAAGATCACAGAACTCTGCAATAATATCCAAAGCCAGTTGTATCATCAAAAATCATGCATCAGAGTGTATACGCTACTTGGAAGAGCCAAACCAGCATGTATACGCAACTTCACCAAAGTGAACCAACATATATGTCAAGAAATACTTACTTATAACTTCACTGCACTTCCTGACTTCAGACATACCCAGATCATTATATACAAAAGGATAGTATGTGTGTTAGCAACCAGATCTAGCTCATTAGATCACATAAAGATAAGTCATTATGATCCTGATCCATTATTAGATCTCATCCATCAACACTGAAGCTCAACACAATCAACCAATCTGAATATGCAAAATAAAAACACCAATAAACAGTCACCAGAACTCAGAACTTTGCATCAACAACCAGAACCACCTGTAACTTCAAATATCATAGTTCATATGGTATACGCTACTTAGATGTATCTAATCTACATTTATATGCATTTTTATTAAAGTCAAACAGCATATACATCTGTAAATATTCATTCATAATTTGCAGCTATTCCAGACTTGAGTTATACCCAGGTCATAGTATTTACAAAACATTACATGTGTCAATATAGAGATCAAGAATAAGAATGATCAAACCATATAGATATGATTCTTTCCAAGCCATAAGATCTCGATCCATCATTAGACCTTGTCCTCCATCAACCACTGAGAGTCCTCCTTGGCTTAGATCAAGAAAAGCATCCTAAACCCATAACCTACATACTGGATCTCACACTTCATCAGATATTCAAGACTTTCTCTGTACCTTTGCCTAATATTCTTCTCCTCCTTTTATAGTCTTATGCCTTACTCATTACCATGGTCCAAAACCACTTAGAACCAATACCTTGGTCTAAATACCTAGGATCAATACCTTGGACCAAATACCATGGACCAATGCCAAAATACCATGCTCCAAATACCATGGACCCAAAAACTTAGTTTCCGACATGTACGCACTTTTCCATGTGTGAAAGTGTATGTATACGCATACGTGTCTTCTGCTCAATGAACCTGCATATATACGCAGCTTGGTCAAGGTAAACCTATGTATAACTCTTTTTCTTTATTTCTGTGAGCCTGAATTGTGATTCAATATTGTTACCATGTAGTACTTTGATTTTCATCATCAAGGATAGTGCATGCATCATAATGTTAACTTGTTGCACTGTGAACTGTCATTTCCTTTGAACTACCCTGCATCACATCTGTTAACACAACTACCATGTATTAATGTCACATCTGATATCTCTTGTGAAGATTCATCATGTATAAGTGAGTTGTTCTGCTACAAGAGGGTTTCCATCAAGTACAACACATTCATCATAATGCCAACAATCTCCCCCTTTGGACTTGATGGCAACAACAACACCAAGTCACTCTCCCCCTTTGACATCAAAGGAAAATGGCAGAACAAGATGTTCTCTCCCTTGATATACATTTTGTTGTCCATACTCCCCCTGAGTAAATGTTGAAATCTCTGATTGAGCTCCCCCTTTGTACATGCCAAGATGTACCAATCCATCCATGCTCCTCCTGAGCACATGTCGAGTCTGCAAAAATATTTTTCAAGAGAATAACACGACTCTACAACTCAACCAAGTGAGTATGACCTTCCTATCACCAATGACTCATACATACATAAATTTCCCAATCAAGAGGGGATACACTTCACTCATCCACCCAACCAAGTGGGGATATACCAATGATAAAACAAGAACATTACATCATCCATCCCAAGCATAGTGGGGGTAGAAATTACATCATATGACCAAAAGAGATTCAACACATGATTACATCATGGGTCTTGATATGACCTTTACATTGAGTGATGACATTTATAACAGAGACCAAATACCTAAAAAAAACCATGATAATCATCAGCGACTATCATACACAATGTATGATCTATTCCATAAGAATCTGTCAACAGCATCCATACCAGCAACCTGTATATGTCCATTAGTGTAAATAACATCAATCTGTGATAAGGTATGTCTGTATCAATTCATCCTCTTGATCTTGAGCATTGTCATAACCTTCCATGAATCAGTTTTGCATATGTCATAAAAAATCATTCACATTATATCATATGTGAAAAACATCATAGTCATCACATCATCATCAAGATCTAAAAGATATTTTATACCATCCATGTATCATTACTCGGAAACATCCCACATTTGATAAGCATCAATCAACATATGTGAGTATCAACCTATCATTATATAGGTAAGAACTCATCATCATCATGTCTTCAAATAGTTATGTCTTCATGTGATCTGCAATAACTTCATTATCTTGGCCAACCAACAATGCAACTTCATGTATCTAGCATATTGTATATATCACTATGTATCTAGAAAACCTTGAGCTCAAGATCTTTTGTCAAGACTTCTTGATAAGAACTATAGGAATCCTGCATCTTGATCTTTATGTATATGACGACAGCAGCATATGAGTGACTCATCATCAAGTGATGAAGTTGTGTATTCAAGCTTTGTATTTCTTCTTATCCTTAGGAAGATTACCATGTAAGCAACATATATGCATCATTAGAGAATCAACCACAAATCTTATTTGAACACCAACTATGTAACCCCAAGAATCATATGATATTTTGTCATGGACAACTCATGACCATATCATAGCAAGATGTATCACTTAGCCATATAAGCATCAACACCAAGGACTTCTAGCCATAATGCCAATAATTCATTATTAAAAGCATAAGCTCCCCCTGAACCTGTGCCATATGTTTACTGTCTGATCTTATCATGCATATATCAGCAAGAAGTATCAAGTCATCATCATCATCAAGTTAGGATCAAAGACACTTCTAAACATCTTATGAGTATCAAGACATCTCCACTCATCATCAGCAGATTCTAACCATTATCAAATAGAGCAAATAATGGACTGAATCATATCAGACCCTTTTTCCTGAGCCTGTCCCACTGCTTTTCCTCAAACTAACATATACACAACTGTGCAGTGACTAACTCACGTATATACATGACTTCTCTTCATGAAACTTGCATATGAGATTTAGAATACTGAAGTTTCACACTTTGAGTCTATTATGTCTGTACATTGTGTTGTGCCACATCGTTCTGACTATACTTCCTTCTTCTTCCATATCCTTAAGTGTGATGATGTTTTCTCCTTTTGGTATGGTGCTCGTATTTTGTTCCTGCATTCCTTTGCTATATGTCCAAGCTTGTTACATGCATAATATCTCATATGTTTCATATTCCTTCTATAGTGGTTAATGGCTTTGTGACCAAACATATTGCAAGAAAAAATATATCCCTTAAAGTACCTGGAATATGATGATCCTTTTGTGTGATGCTCTTGAACCATTCTTCTTCTGCATCTGGCTACAACATGTCCAAAATTATGACATAAATAACATTCATCATTATTCAGTTGAGGAAATGACCGACTATCACTTCCATAGTTAGGAGTAAAATATTTTCTTTGAAGAATTTCTTTCCTTGGTTTTTGATGGGATTGACCTCTCATCTCCTTGTTGAGCCTTTCAAATTTTGCATTAGAGTCCCTTGTCTTACTTTGTGAACTAGATTCACCTTCAATAGATTCATGAAAAACAAGACTAGTTTTGATAGCAGGAGACCTTTGAATACTAATAATATCATCCAAGATCTTAGTACTATCTTGAAATCGTAAGAGCTTATCCTTTTCTTCTAATTTATCATTTAGAATATTTACCTCAACTTGATGTTGCTCTTTCTTTTCAAGATATTGCTTCTTCATGATTCCTTCAGCTTTTCTTCCTTCTTCCAACTGATGTCTTAATTCAAGAACTTCATTTTCATTTTTTATAAGAGCTTGGAGTAGTTCTTTATTCTTCTTATTTGATTCGTCAAGATCTTCTTTTATCGAGAGGATCTTAGCTTCAAGACTTTCATAGTAACTGGATCTTTCTCTAAGTTTCTTGATTGTTGTGCTCCTTTATTTACTTCATTTCTTAATGATGTCACTTCATCTTGTAACTTTTGACATTGATCTTCCTTTTCCTTGAATAGCTTCCTTACTTTATTTCCTTCCTCTAGTTTAGCTTTTAGTTTGGTAGCTTCTTCTTTGGATGCACATTCCCTTTTGTCCAATAGATCTTGTTGATCTTTAATTTTTTTTGTAAGCCTTTTAAATTCTGTCTCTATTTGATATCTTTTATTCTCACCCATAAGAGCAAGTTCAATTGTTTCACTATCACTTTCATCATCTTCAAGTGGATGGAGAAATGTATCACTAGAGGATAACAAATTCATACCTGATAGTTATTTTGCTTGTTCATCTTCATTCTGAGGTGATTCTGAATCTGAAGTGTTGCTTCCACATATTCCCCAACTGATTCTTCCACTGTCATAGTTCCTTTGAGATGTCTTCTTCTTCTTAGGTGCTTTCTTCTTTAGCTTCTTTCCCATTGTTTTACAGATCCCCTTCAAGCAATCAAGCTTCTACCAAAGGACCTGCTCTAATACCAATTATTGGAAATAATACTGAGAGGAGGGGTGGATCAGTATTATCAAATCAATAACTTTTTCATTTCCATACTCAAATTCATATACGCTACTTCAGTTAAGGGAACCTGCGTGTACACGCAACTGTGTCTAATGCAACTAGCATATATCCAGTAAACTTATGATTTAGTAAATCCATTAAATGATGATATTTAATCAGTGCATCATAACTTCATTAACCATATGAACAACAAACAGGTGCAGTAAAACAAAACAGATCATCACACACATGAACACCATGATGTAAGGTGGAAACCCAATGTGGGTGAAAACCACCTACTGCAATTCGTCTCTATCTTCTTTTAATAAAAAACTTCTACTTACAAAATTTATGTACTGGAAGAGTCTTATACCAGTACGCAGGCTTCTACCTACAGAAGGCTACAACCTCCTCTCGTTCTCCAGCTTTTCTTGGAAGGGAGCTACAACCCCCTTAGCTCTTGTACTAGCCAATGTACTAGTACGTAGGTGCTGGCCTACAGAAGGCTACAACCTTCTCTCATTCTGCAGCTTTTCCTGGAAGGGAGCTACAACCCCCTTAGCTCTTGTACTAGCTGATGTACTAGTATGTAGGTGCTGACCTAAAGAAGGCTACAACCTTCTCTTTTCTTCCAGGGACCACGTTTCATAAATTTTCAGACTTGATACTCCTAAAGCACAAAACCATAATCTGAAGGCCATGTTTCATCCAATTTTCATACTAACCCATCAATAACATTGAAGCGCAAAATCAATTGACACAACCAATCATCATCTCTAAATCACTGAAACCCTGTTAATAGAAACACAGTCACCAGAGCAAATCACAAAATTCTGCAATAATATCCAGAGCCAGTTGTATAATCAAAAATCATGCATCAGAGTGTATACGCTACTTGGAAGAGTTGAACCAACGTGTATACGCAAATTCACCAAAGTGAACCAGCGTATATGTCAACGAATACTTACTTATAACATCACTGCACTACCTGAATTCAGACATACCCAGATCATTATATACAAAAGGATAGTATGTGTGTTAGCAACCAAACCTAGTCCATCAAATCACATAAAGATAAGTCATTATGTTCTTGATCCATTATTAGATCTCATCCATCAACACTAAAGCTCAACACAATCAACCAATCTGAACTCAGAACTTTGCATCAACAACCAGAACCACCTGTAACTTCAAATATCATTGTTCATATGGTATACGCTACTTAGATGTATCTAATCTACGTTTATACGTGTTTTTATCAAAATCAACCAGCGTATACATCTGTAAATATTCATTCATAATTTGCAGCTATTCTAGACTTGAGTTATACACAGGTCATAGTATTTACAGAACATTACATGCGTCAATATATAGATTAAGAATAAGAATGATCAAACCATATAGAGATGATTCTTTCCAAGCCATAAGATCTCGATCCATCATTAGACCTTGTCCTCCATCACCCGCTGAGATTCCTCCTTGGCTTAGATCAAGCAAAGCATCATAAACCCATAACCTACATACTAGATCTCACACTTCATCAGATATTCAAGACTTTCTCCGTACCTTTGCCCAATGATATTCTCCTCCTTTTATAGTCTTAGGCCTTACTCAATACCATGGTCTAAAACCACTTAGAACCAATACCTTAGTCTAAATACCTGGGGTCAATACCTCGGAACAAATACCATTGACCAATACCAAAATACCATGGTCCAAATACCATGGACCCAAAAACTTAGTTTCTGACATGTACGTGCTTTTCCATGTGTGAAAGTGCGTGTATACGCATATGTGTCTTCTTCTCAATGAACCTGTGTATATATGCAACTTGGTCAAGGTAAACCTGCGTATAACTCTTTTTCTTTCATTCTATGAGCCTAAACTATGATTCAATACTGTTAACATGTAGTACTTTGATCTTCATCATCAAGGACAGTGCCTGCATCATAATGTTAACTTGTTGCATTGTGAACTGACATTTCCTTTGAACTGCCCTGCATCACATCTATTAACACAACTACCATGTATTAATGTCACATATGATATCTCTTGTCAAGATTCATCATGTATAAGTGAGTTGTTCTTCTACAAGAGGTTTGCCATCAAGTACAACACATTCATCATAATGCCAACACCTTCACCATGTAGTGCACCTATTGTTTTGGTGCCCAAGAAGAATGGAAATCATTTCATTAAATGGGACTCAAGGAGTGGTTATCATCAAAGTAGAGTTGTTGAAGAAGACATATGGAAGACGATATTCAAAACCAAGCAAGGTTTGTTTGAATGGCATGGTATGATTTTTGGTCTTTTCCATGCTCCTACTATTTTCATGCATATGAAGAAAGATGTATTGAAGTCATTTCTAGACATGACAATCTACTTGGATGACATTTTCATTTTTTAAAAATTTCATTATGAACATGTCATGTATGAGAGAAAAGTATTTGATTTCATAAGTCAAGAACATTTTTTATTGAAGATGTCAAAGTATGAGTTGGTTAAAACTTCTTTGATGTACTTGGGCCATAATATTGGAGAAGGTGAACTGAAGTTAGACCTCTCCAAGATTGATTCCATTATGGATTGGTCAATGCTCAAGATAGTCATCTGCATAAGAGATTTTTTGGGAGTAGCCCAATGATGGAGGAAAAATTTTGTTAATTTTTCTTCTATTGTAGCTCCTTTACATTCATTGGAAGTTGTGAAAAAGGTCTTCCAGTGGGGAGGCAAACAACAAGAGGCATTTGATTCTTTGAGACAAAATATTAGTTTTTCCCCAGTACTTGCTCTTCTATACTTGAAAAGGTCATTTGAGTTTCAGGTTGATATATGCGACTTGCCATGGGCACAGTCCTTGTGCAACATGGTAAGCCCATTACATTTCATTTAGAAATTTTCATTGGTGCAGTGATTAAGTTGCAGCGACAAAGGCACTTTCATTGGATGGGTTTTCTTCTACTATTCATGCAAAACAAAAGGATGCTTGAAGAAAGTAGTTACACAAACAATAGGCCTAGAAAGCATATCAAAGAACTTATTTCTTATACCTTTCTTATTCCTTTTGACCAAGTGGAATAGTAGAAGAAAACCCATCCAATGAAAGTGCCTTTGTCGCTGCAACTTAAGCCTTTTTGGGGTCCAAAAGGCTTTCAGTGGGGAGGAATGATCAGGTGCTCAAAACATAGCTCAAAATTCGAAGTTGTCGTATTAGTGTGGAACCTGAACGACCGCATAGTACCTGTCATCCTGAATCTAGAGAAACTTATTTCATGTGAAACGGACTCTGTATGCTCCCATAATCATGTTTTGTTTGTTTTCCTAAACAAGGAATTTTTTGCAAAAAATGTGACAGCCCAGTCAGTTGTCTGTACTGTTGACGTGGTGCTAACTGTGTATACTAACCTGGCAAGGTTGATTGGTCAACAGGCCTTCGAAAAATCATGTGGTTCCAAGTGGCATGATGTTATTGGGTGCATTTGGAAAAATTCTATTAGATGGGTGGTGGCCAACCACAGGCTACCACATGGCCCAGCCAGGGGCCGCCACGTGGCAACCTGAGGGCCCCCAAAATTTTGGTTAAGTTCTGGGCAGCAGCAGTGGGGGACAAACCCACGACCTCCAAGTACAAGTCTAGAGGTCCTACCAATGTGACACGCTAATAGTTCTTAACAACTATAGTGTTTGTCGTATGTTTAAAGTCGAAGCCCGCACCATTCGAAGGAAAGGGCCAACCACGGGGCCAACCCTTGGGCACATGCCACCCACGGGACCACCATCTGAGTGCATTAGGGGTTCGATCGGTGTGGGCAGGCTGTTGGCCTTAGCCCCGAGTACATGGCCCCCAACATGTCCATAAAATTTGGATTTAAGGCCTTATAGGCTATTTAAAGCGTCCGACAATTTTGCCTGGAATTCAGTGAAATCGACACTCTGTTAACACAATTTGGGGTGAATTTGTATGATGGTGTCGGAATTTGGGGAGTTTATAGAGAAAATACCATAAAGACTTGGGGAAGCCATAAATTCTTCAATTTTTGACCAAATCAAGAGCAAAACGAGGCTAGACAAGCATTTTTTGGGCATTTTGGAGCCATTAGAATAGGTTTTAGAGCTATAGGAGCATTCTAAACTAGTTAATTCACAATTTTGAGCATAATAGAGAGGGCCAAGCCATTGGAAGCTGGAACAAGGAGACATACCCCAGGTGGAGTGAACTCCTTCATCGTGTGTTGTTGTGATATTGTTTTGGTGATGTTCATGTATGTTATATGATGTTGTTCAATCATTTGTTTATGTTAGTTTGTACAAGAAATTTAAATAAAAACACTCAAAAAACTCATCTTTAAACTTGCAATTAACCTCATGAATCCTTAAGCACTTTTGACATATTCTGAAAAGGACTTTAGTACAGAAAAACTAATTTTCCCATTCAAGTCACATATCCAAAATTGTGGAAGTCACTTAATCACCTTCTATGAATTTTACTAATAAAAATACTTAAGGTTGTATTTCTAGTTTGTCAATAATAACATAAACCATAAATTTCATGAGACAATAACACCATACACAAAGTTTGTAGTGGGAAATCCTCATCCTTACAATAAATTTACTTGAATAATGTTTAACCAAGTCAAAGCATTACAATACAAGTTAATTGGGTTGGGTTCCATTCAAAATGTCTGCAACCTACAAATACTTATGACTAAACAGGAATCAACAAATGATTTTGCTGTGAAATCAGATAATGAACTGCCATTATATGTTGCATTAATCTATATTTCCTTCTATACCAACCTAACAATTGTTGCATTGAAGTCATTATCTTTTGTTTACATGTTTCGTGTCTTTTCTTTTCTTCACTCTTGGAAAAACATGTCTACTACCTTTGGAATGATGCCTCGGTCCATCACTACAATTAAAAATTACAAAAAGAAATCATTAGAAACATATCATAATATATTCTAGAAATGGTATACTATATGGTATTTTATTGGCCTTAAATTTCATGATTGTATGGAAACATTACACTTGATTTGTATTGCACAAGGACTGTATGGGAGCATTAAAACCCTATAGCATGTATTTAGTAGTGGAAGTTCCTTGGCCAACATGTTATTTTAGTTCTAAGTTCTGACCTAGCATACATGTAAAGAGAAAGATCATCGCTATAGATATATTTTGGTGACATATCAAGACCAACAATTAATGGGAACAAGGCGTCAATGCAATTCTATGCATTGAAGTAAAGGCTATGTGTTCTCAATCTACTTGAGGGAAGGCTCATTCAATATGAATAAATTAAGAAACCTGAATACTTTAATACTAGAAGTAGAAAAAGGTAACAAACATCACCATTTTTTATTCTTCTTAGAAATGGAAGATTCATGAAATATACACACTCAAATTTGGAGACAATCTAGATTTGGAATCCATACATGCAAGTTGGAGCATGCTTGTGTTTGGCAAATTTAATCTCTTTAAATTGTCAATCATAAATTGTCAACCAGGGTACGTGTACTGATGAAGTACAGGTGCACTATATGTGCTACCAGTTATTCCTTATTTCGTTATGTTCTTGTTAGGGTCTAAACTTAAGATTAATATGGAGATGGTGTCATTGATTATATTAATGTCTCAATCCTTAAAGTTATCAGCTAATTCCCTTGGAGTTATTCTCTATTGAATCAGTTTATGGATGATATGAGAGTGATTCTAAATTCTACTTGTGTTAGATTATTTTGGATTTTTATCTTGAATCTTTATGTTGTAGCTCTAATTTACTATGTGCAAGAGAAATCTATTTTATCAAACTGTAAAGAAGTCCTGTCTGAATTCAATTGTTAAGAAGAAGGCTCTCACACTTTTACTTATTCAATTTCATTCAAATAAGATATTTTGAACAACATATATACTTATGAAGTAAACACAATTGGACTACACTAGATAAAAAGAAAATGAAATAACCATGATGTGCCAGGTAAAAATAAATTCAAATAGGATATTAAACTAGGTATAAAGCAGATGGAAGTACTCATGCATATAACATTTCAATGGCAAACTCATCATACTGCATTTCTCACACAAAAACAAAGTATTCAAGGAATGAAAAGAAATCTAATTGCAATTGGTTAAAGACCTATCACTAGTCATAGGGGCCCTCCACAGATCAGTCCATAATCTCCAATCAACACAACGCATACACACACAAAACCAATTCTATTGCTTGCAAATGAAATTTAACAAACTGTTTCAAAATTACATCATCTGACACACACCAAATCACAGTGCAACCATAGTTTTTATAACAATTCTTTGACATAACAGCATGAGTAATTTAAGCCTAAATATTTTTATTCTAACTAAATTGTATCACTAAACCTTCAATTTTCTATTCCAAAAGAAAATCGATAAGGTTTTGATGAAACTCAAATTATGTTCTGGTGATAATCCTGTGGTTGACTTTGGGGTTTGACCATGATATCCTGTGCTCATCTTGATGAACTGGTTCAAGGGATAGGAAGGGATCCACGAGGGGACCATTCCTTATTCATCTATATCCTTTGTTGCTGACCTAGAGCTTTTGAATCTTGCAAAAAATGGAGACAACTGCAAAAATCTAGATTAGCTGTGGAAACAGACCAATTATGTAGCCAATTGCATTCTTTAACAAAACAATAGGGTATATAGTCAAACATGAAGAAGAATACATGTTATTGCTTACCTATAGCAAAACCTTGTGTCTATGGCATTATTTAGGTGGTAAACATAGGAAAAGAGAAGAAACATGGGCAAAAAGGGATGTCATGGTAAGACAATCTTTAGACTCCACATTCCCCCGGGCTGGAGGTTTTGTATGTCCCATCCACTTCATCATTGTTAGTCACTTGTGCATTCTATTCATCACCTCCAAGTTTCATTATTTTCTTCTTTTTGGTAGCTACTGGCATCCTAGGTTTTCTCATGAGAATTTTGTATTTTAAGTTGATAATCTATCTTTGCATTATCATGTTTTCCTTCTTCAGCATTTTGTTCTTTTTATACCACAAGCTCAAATGAAGGATGAGATTGTCACTTTCTGCAATCTAGATCTCACTTTGTGCCTTCAATGCTTGATTTTCATTCTTGAGATACTTGTTCAATGTTTTTAATTCAAAAATCTCATGCTTTAAAATGTTTGAGGTTGAGTGTTCATGTGGTTCATTTAACTGATTGCTCCCTTCTCCAAGACTTTGAATCGTTTCTTTAGTTTTTGTCTCTTTTCTTTCCAATGACTCTATATAGTCATATATCTCATGTTGAACAGGTTCAACACCTAGACTATGTATTGGGCTTCTTAGAGGTGAGCTGCAAGGTGGAGGTGATACTCTCGATGATGATTTTGGTGGCCCTTTTGGAGAACTTTCAGGGCTTTTATTTGGCTCATTCTTAGTTGGCTCATTCTCAGTTGGCTTGTTTCCCTTGAGATCAATGTATTCTGTAGCTTTTGAGATTGTCTATTGGATTGTGCTCAACCTTGTGCTCCTCCTCAATCCTGAGGTTTCTAATCCCTATACTTTTCTTCTTTTAGTTTCTGATTTTTCTTCTTGAGGAAGGGTCCTAGTTTGTGGTTTCCCTTTTCTCTTTTGTTAACTTTCTTCCTTCTAAGATTCCCCTTCTTCATTATCTACAATATGTATACTATGGGTAGCTCTTCTTCTGATAATTCTAGGTGAATCTGGGGTTCCTACTCTTTTACCCATTCTATTGTTCTCTTCCTTCCTTTGAGGGTCCTACTGCTGCTGGCTTGTTCTGGGGTCTTTCTTCAAAATTGATCCTCACCAGGAAACTCTCCCAAATATCCCCTATACTCTAAACATGGAACTTCAACCATTATATTTATCAAGCCATGATGATACATGGTGTTTTCTATAAACTGAATTCTCTTTTGAATGTTTGTAGACATTTTCTTGAGACTATTTAAGAGAAAATAAGGAAGATTCGCCTGGTGATCTTCAAGAAAATGCATCATCATCCTAACATGGTAAAAATACATATACCCAAACCAACCCTCACAGGTGACAAATTTTTGAAGTATAAGCAATAAATTTCTCCATTTACTCTTAAGGGTTGTGCTGGGAATACCTTTTTTGAAGACAATGGTGTCCATATTTGGATTTTTTAGGAAGACCTTCCAATCTTCTCCATTAATTCCCCTATTCTTGAACCATTTTTCCTCGCTCCTTGGTAATTCAGTAGCCTCTGAAATCATGGACTTTGTTATGGTGATCTTAATGTCTCCTATTTCGGCTTCAGTTCCATCAAACGAGTGTACGAATGTCTTTGTCTCTTCCCTGTGAAAGCCATTGAATTTTTCAATGAATTGCAACCATTGTTTCTTTTGCAACATCTCCTTGGTCTAAGAGTATCCCTCCAAGAATTTCTTCCCTGTTGGCTTGGTTCGAACAATGATCCCCACTATGGATGATGCTTTGCCTCAAAGACTAGTTACCTTGAAAGAGTCTGGTGTTGGTAGGGTTTTGCTAAGTGGCGGAAGGATGGAGTGGCTATGAAAGTTCAGAGGAGTGAAAGAATAGGTGAATTATAATAAGGGTTATAGGAATGAATCAGACTGTTAGGCACATTTAAAATGATGATTTGGTAATTACTTCAGTGGATTTGGAATGAGGATGTGACATGACTTTTAAGTGGTGGCTTATGATATTTTATTAGGCGGCCATCACCCTTAAGTTATAATGATTTCATTTTAATTTTCGGCAGTACTATGTCTTCTTAGTCATATATGCAATATATCAATCCCTATTGCTAAATTAAAGTAGTACATACCTTTGATCCACTTTTGCTAACCTTGTTTGTTGTTCTGAGATCTCCTGCAAGTACTTTGCTTTGTCAGTTGTCTTTCAATGCAAATCACCTAGTGTCCTTGTAGGCTAAAAAGAAAAATTATTAGGCTGCAGAAACTTGTCGTAACTACAGAAACTCGTCAGAGCTGTGGAAATTTGTTGATTCTGTAGCTGAGGAAGAAACAATTTTTAATAAAGGAACTTTATATTTTCTTTTTGAAAGGAAAATTTGAAGTGACAACAAAAATTGGTTTTCACTCTAAATTTTCTGTATAAACCTGCCAACAACATGTTGGTTTTCATGTTTATACTTATACTTATTATTATTATTATTATTATTATTATTATTATTATTATATGAACATATATATATGGATATATATACATATTATTTACTTATTATTATTATTATTATTATTAAAAAAAAATTCTAGAGAGTAAACTGAGTAAAAATTTCTAAGGTGGAAAAGAAGAAGAATTCTTCTTGATAATTTTCAATTCTAAATTATCTTGGAACATTTTAACAGAATCCTCTTTTGTCAATGGTTTCTGGTACAATCTGATTCGATGTCCATTTACTAACAGAGGAATTTTCTCTTCATCAATAGTCCTGATTCTAACTGCACCATTGTCAAAAACACTTTAAACTTCATAAGTTCCAAGCTAGTGGGTTTGGAATTTCCCTTGAAAATTCTTGAATTTTGAATCAAAGAGTAATGCCCAATCTCCTGGATGAAATTTCCTTTCCTTAATGTACTTATCATGACATCTAGATCTCTGTTGTTGAACTAGGCTAGTTCTTTAGAGGGCTTCTTCTCTGATTTCATCAAGTTCATTTAGTTGTCTCATCCTTTGCTTCTGTTCTTCTAATAAGTCAAGATCTAACTGGACTATTTTCTTATAGGTTTGGATTTGGAACTCTATCAGAAGTAAGACTTGCTTCCCATAAACAATTGCATAGGGAGTATGTCCTATAGTATTTCTCCATGTAGTTTTGTAGGCCCATAAAGCTTCTGGAAGCTTTTCCACCCAATCCTTCCTATGTAGATGTACAGTCTTGGTAAGGATGGCTTCAATCACCTTATTTGTGGACTCAACTTGTCCATTTTCTTGTGGATGGTATGGAGTGGACTTCTGATGTTTGATTTTGTATTGATCCACAAGCGTTTGCACTAATCTGGATGTGCAGTGTCTTCCTTGATCTGTTACAATTTCTCTTGGAACACCAAAATGAGTAAAAATATCCTCAAAAGGAAATGAAACTATAGCATATTTAGTAGCAAAAGGAAGTGCTTTAGCTTCTACCCATTTAGTGACATAATCAGTACATACGAGAATATACTTATTTTGCTTTGAAGGTGGGTTGATTGGTCCAACAAAATCTAGTGCACACTGTTAGTGCCAGTATCTGCATACTTCCATCAGGGATCAAAATTCGCTCTTTGCATTTTCATTTTAGGGGTCCCATATTGAAAATATTTCATCATTCCATTAGGTCATGTCCGACTGATTCACTGATGGTTGTCCTCTCTTCAGAAAATCTAAATTTTTCCCCCATAGAGTATACTTGCTAATCCTTCTTTAGGTTGTCTTCAGTTATGGTTTCATGGTCAATCTGCAATCATCATTTCATTAGGTCTTAGGGTTTCATCACCAAGGTCAAGAGCCTGATTTAAAGTGTAAATAAAGGTTAGCAAGGGTATGAGGATGATCAATGAATCAAGCATGATGGCTTGTAATACATAACTACTGAAATTATTATCTTTTAACCTAATGTAATTTTCACCTCAAAAAACATGTTTTTGAGGTGAAAACAAAGTATTTTAAGTTTATTTGTATTTCATATGTAATTTTAAGTCACTATATGTAATAATTGATCTCATCTACACCTTAGCATCTCTCCTTACTGCAAGACAAAGAAACACTACAAAAATTAAGTGAAATTGAGCATTTATCCACCTGCAAAGACACAAAGAAGAAAAAGGCATTAAAATAGAGTTTTGAAAAAGCACAAGAAACATTAGAAAAGTGGGTTTTTCAAGTTAAAAATCAAAATCTACTTCTATTTAAGCCTTCACATTTTATTTTCAAATTAATTATCTTCATTTGCTAAGCAAGGAGTCAAAAGGTGAGAAAAAAGGACAAGCTTGAGTGATTTTTGAGTGAAGGAAGCTTGAGACCCACGTTGCACTTCTGAAGCTGTGGAGTAGTGGCACTACACTTTTGGCAGAGTGGCACTGTGTTTCTAGGTAGGGTAGGTCGACGTTGCGCTTCTGGAGACTGGTGCTGTGTTTTGAGCCCGGATCTACACTTTTGGCATAATTTCACAGTGTAAATTTACAAGGGTGCTACACTTCTAGGGTGGCACTACTGTTATCTGGAAATCTAGTGTCTACTCGGAGCTGCTAGTCCCACTAAGACTGGTAGCTATCTTAGAAACAAACAAACTAAAACTACTTTAGCTTTCCTTTATGAGAAGTAGATAAGAGGGGAACAAAGGACACCAACCTCAGTCTTGCACTTGGTTCCTTGCTCGGTTCCTCTCCTTTCTGATAGATCTTTGCCACTTCTTCTTCGTCTAACTAGCTTCAAAGAGCATCTGTAGAATCAAAGCAGCATAATACTATCGAAGAACAGAGATCTACAAACATAAGCAATACAGGACCAGATATGTATTGGCCACACAAATGCATATATCATCAAATACACAAGAATGTGGAGGAAAACTTGAATAGCTTTATTAATATCAAGAATAGAAAAGAGGATTACAACCAATTTTTCTGACCTGGCATCATCCTCTAGCAAGAAGCCCTTCTTCACCTCATGTAAAGCTTAGATCACCCAACACTATGATGTTACACCAGGAAACCAATAGCACTTCTTTACAAGATACAATATTCTAGCCTCTAGATCTTTGTGATGAGGGATCCATATATAGATTATTGTAGGGGGGTGAGTCAGCTTCTGGGATTTTGATTAGTGTCTTCTCTCTGATAGTTCTTGATTCCACTTGGAGATTGATGATCTCTTACTCATCCCTGGGCGAATTGAGAGAGGCAAGTGTCAGAGGAGAAGTTTCTAGAAGATTCCATGATCCTCCACCTCGCAAACTGTCCCTGCCATTTGTCCATTCTCACCCATCACACCCTACAGAAGGGCTTTCCAGTATGCATCGCACCCTTTACACTGAGTAGGTGAGACGCATCGCACTCTCTGCACTAGGCATTCTGTATGGTCCAGTTTTGACCAGTTCTGAGCAGTTTTCTATGGAGAACTTCTGGGAGATGATGTAATCAGCTGACCTTGTTACTTTAGGGAGTGAAACAAAACTTTTAGGGACTTAGGAGTCTTTGGTTTATGGACATTTAGGATTGGGGTTGCAGTGCCCAAAAATGTCTATAACAGTTGCCCCGTAAAGCATGAGGTCGTTAATCTTTTGATGTCGGGTGAAATGCTTTTGTTGGGTTGTGTTATATTCTTTCCACATAGTTAACAGGGGGTTTGAGGGGTACCCGTAACCCCACTTTATGGGGTCTGGGGCAGCGCCTCGGAAAATTTTGGTTTTGGACCCTATGTTAGGTTGGGCAGACCCACCTATGGTTTGTGCATGATTTTCGCAATGTTTTTTGGACGCGATGGTTTTCGGTCCATGGGTATTGGATCAATGGTTTTTTAGTCCATGGTATT
>APFE030924675.1:0-26032 GCA_000404065.3 Pinus taeda
ATATAAAAATAGTAAGAGTAAGTAAATTTGAAAAAAAGTAAAAAAGAATAAAATAAGAAAGAGTTAAAATGAGAAAAATAAAACGTAAAACAAAGAAATAAAAGTTGGCATGTTGACACATGGATTGTGTGTACATGACTACCTTTCCTCTAGCTCTATCAAAAATACCATGCTTCGATATGAGAGTGGAAATAACCTTGGGCATGGTGATACATGTCAAGGGTCTTGTGTTGGTGTAGTATGGTCTCACACAGCACAGACCTTGCATGCTTTACAAAGTAAAGACCTGGTAATTCTCGTGGAACTAGCCCCATGTTCCAATGAAGCACTCATAAACAAAAGGGGTTTTGTCAACATTCTTAAAGTATCTAAGTGGAATTATATTGTTATGTCTAGCAGGGCACTCTGGAGGGATGTTGAACAACTCCCCATAGACATAAATTTTCTTGGTGGCCTCCTTCACCACCTCCAAAGTATGTGAGAATCTAAACTTCTACCTCCTAATCCTATCTATTTAGTGTAGGAGGTGGTTCTATAGCCCTGACCTCTGGTATGTCTTGATCAACCTATTGATTCTTATCCAAGATTAAAGAAAAACTATGCCTATTAGGTGAAATAGAAGGGATTTTAGTCAGTGCTCGTGTGATCCATTTATGTTGGGTCATAGCATCCTCCATTATGATACTAGTTGTAGCATCATCCAACAAAGTGATCAACGTTGCATTGTGATCCTCAAATTTACCCTGTTGAGGGTTTGCAAATCATAAACATAATTTAACATATATATTTAAGAAACTAGAAGCATAATAACTATGATACCTTAAATTCAAACACATTAGTTGAAGATGATTTAAAAATTAAATATAATTTCAAGAAATAAACATATAAAATTTAAAGAGTATCTAAAAATGCACCTATGGCAGGTGAAGATGATCAACTATCTATAACATGATTGTCAACATAGACAAAAACACTACTTTTGACACTCCTATTGGTGTCAGAGTTGCGATATATGAGTGGAACTTACACTCTGGTTTGGCTACATAATCTATCTTGAGCCCGAACATGTATAACAAATACCCCCACACACCAATGGCCCTCAGTTGGGGGGCATATAGGATTTGGCTCTACATATTACATATAATTCATATAACCTAGTTCATAAAAAATGTTGACTAAAATATTACGTATAATACAAAACTATTACATACAATACCTATAAACAAATCCATGAAATTTTTTGACTTAGAAAGAATGTTCATAAGAAAGATATTTCTAAACTCAAGTAGAATATTTTAGCCTAGAGTCCTAAAATTTAGATTCCATTTTTTTAATAATTTATAAACCAAAGTATGGAGTTCCATGTATTAACACTTGAAAGAAGTGATAAAATTTACCTTCATATTTTTTCCCATTTCCAAATAATACATTTTATTCGTAGGGAATAAATATGTAAATATATATGTAAAATATTGAAATAAACGTATTTGGAAAACTAATAAAATTTCATGCAAATTAATTACTCTAATAGACTTTAACTTCTTATAATTTTTTAATTTAACACATGACATGTACTAGGTGCAAGAACATAAAGATAATGTTTATGGTACAACACACTACGGGTCTGTGTGGTGTGGGTCTTGAGGGTAATTTATTCAGTGAACTCATAGGCTCTGGAATGCATATAAACTTTGGTGATCTCTGTGGTGGATATAAAATTCGACGAATTCATGATATTTATCTTCAAATCCATGCAATTTTAAATGAATCAAAGGTTCTCTATGGTTCATATAAAGCTTGATAACTTGGGTGATTCCTGCAGGCATATAAACTTCAACGATGTTGGACTTTGACTACTTCAGTGACTCTGAGACCATATAAACTCTGGTGATCTCTATGGTCATATACATTATACTTGACCCCCATGACCATGGAATTTTAAACAACTTAAGGGTTCTCTCCAATACATATAGACTTCAAAAGCTTAGGTCTTAGTGTTTGGTTTCTTAGTCTAGAAGACCTAATTTCATAATCTCATGTCTAAAATTCATCCAATAATTACCACTAGGGCACATCAAGCTCTTAAAATCAAGATGAAGCTTTGCCCTCTAAGACATCGAGAGAATGGTTGTATTTCCTTTTGGAAGCAGTCGAATACGATGAAGCCCTAAGTATGATATTACCTGACCTCATATATCTATGAATTAATTAATAAATCATCATTATAGAATCCTTTAAGTTTTAAGGATCTACGACAAAGAAATCATGGACTAATTGAAGCTTCCTCGATTTGGTGAAAATAATCTCTATAGTCCACTCTACATATTTCTTTGGGTGACCTCAATTACTCAGACTCTAAAAGATGCATACATTCCCTCTTATCATATTTTGTTAAGTTTTTCTTGATTACATTATGAGTACCCCCCAACATATCTAATTGCTCCTCTAATAAAGGGCAACCAAATAAAATTACTCTAGGTAGATGAAGAGAAGAGAGACAAAATCAATTTAAAATCGAATTAATGACATTGCTTGAAAGCAATCACAAATTTCTATAAAATAGAATAATCTTGCTTGATAATGAACTCCAAGGAATGAAAAATAGGATTCAAGAAATAGAACATAGTAAACAATTAATGATTGAAGAAAATGATGCCTTGAAAAGTGAGATCAAAAGTCTAAAGGAACAACAAGATAATAACTCAATCATAAATAACACAAAGAATAAATTAGCTATTAATCCCATAAAAGGGGAAATTAAAAAATTGATTGAACTTGACCATGAGAACTAATAAAGATCCTTGCACCTCATAGTTGTTGGTATAGAAGAGCAAAACAATGAGGACAGATTAGAAATAGTAAAAAATAATTAAAAACAAAATTTCTAATTCAAACAACTTATATCAAAGAAGTAATCCAGTTAGGAAATTTACTTGAGAATAAACATAGACTAATTTGTATTAAGGTAAGTTGCAATGACCACAAATTATATATACTCAAGAAATCCCTGAGCCTAAAGGGAACCATAATCTTTAGAAATAAAGATCTGATTCCATAAGACCAAGTTGAAGTCAGGAAGGAAGTCTAAAAGGTCAAGGAGGCAAGAAAAGAAAGGAAATGTGCTGTCATCAAGAGCATGGAAGCTATTATTTAAGATAGAGTCCAAAATATGAGTGACCAATAGGGATCAATATCTTAGAGGACCCTCTTCTAGAACTATTTTAGTTTTCCATGGTGTGAAGGTCCTAAGTTAAGCTAGGCCCCAAGTTATATTTGCCTTTTTTGTATTTGAAACTTGGGAGCAAGATGAATCTGGGGTTACTCACCTTGACGAATTTATTCTTTGGTCTTCTTGGAACAAGAAATCCTCTCAAAGGGTACTTGGTGGTATATATTGTTATATTAAGAGCATTGTTTCTTCTCACATCCAACTTCATACTATCCACCCCTTCAATAAGTACATTTGGATCAAGGGCTATGATTCTTCCTCCAATAGGAGCTTTCTTGTAATCAACTAATTCACTCCTATCAACTCCACCTCTTATTAAAAAAAAAACATAAATAAGAATTGTCATTTCAGTACCTTAGAAAAATACATTCACAACTTGACGAATGAAGGTAATATCCTTTTGGTTGGTGCGTCAATTCTAGAATTTCTACCAAACAAGATATTATGTTAAGTAACCACTCTAACAGTGATGCCTTGTGGCTTGATGAAGATGATGACTTAGCTAATAGATTCAATAGATCCTCTCATGACAGAACCAAGAAATTATTTAGCACCAAGATCCTTAAGATTTGCAAGTTCAAACACCTTATTATCTATAATGGTATTAGCAATTGGGATTCCTCTGGTTAGATGATTGTTTAACATGCACTGGGTAGTAGTGTTGTGGACTATGTGATTTTTGGCACCCATTTCCTTAACCGAATTACCAAGTTTTATCTTCTTAAATATTTCAAGCCTGACTCTGACCACATAAATTTGTCTTCGAGCCTCACTCATCTTATGCACGGTAGCCACATGCAGGATACTAGTGAAATCCAAAGACACACTCGTTCCAATCTGAGTAATATAGACCTTTAATTAAAGGAGTTAAAGGGATTTAAGTTCCTTCACTTATAATAAAAGTATTGATCAAATTTATCACTATTTTACTACTACCCTTTTCACTACCATTAACATGTTCTCTTTTGAGGTTTCATATAAGAAGGTTAATAGAATTCTAACCCTTGGTATGAAAAAGAGTGTAAAAGTGTCAATAAAAAATTCGAGAGGCTCGTAATGATATTGTAATGCTCCAAAATATTAGTATATACAAATCCCTCATTAAAGATACAAAGAATTCATAGATTAATAAGAGATAAGAGAATCCTATTCACCTTTCTAAAGTTCCACCCAAAAAGTTTTGGCAGAAGGTGTTTATGCATAAATATAAAGGTAACCATTTGATCCCCTTAGAAAAGTGGGACATCTATCTTAAGAAGTTGTATGACTCCCTGAACACCATGGACAAGATCGTTAGCACTCATATTAAGGAAGATGTATTTTCTTTTGAGGACATTGAGTCTGGGATAATTAAGATCACTGAAAGCTAAATATATTGAAGGATACCAAGCTAAAGTCTTAAAGTTAAGAAGATCTATCCTCATTGCCCATCTCCACAAGCTTTTCAATTTGGTTTTAAAGCATGGTTTCCTTAAGCCTTGGATGCAAAGCATTATTGGGCATATCTTTAAAAATGGGGACAAATTTGTTCCTTCTAACTACATGACAATTATGATTAGCCATATCTTAGTCAATATTTAAAGTCTCTTTTTGGAAAACAAGATTAGCCATTGGATTGAAATACATGGTAAAAGAGTGGAAGGGAAAGTTGGATTTAGGAGATACCACTAGAATGTCGACCATCTTATCACTCTCACGATCATTACCATGGAATGTCACAATAGTAAAGATGATCCATTTTGTTGGTTTGTGGAAATTAGAAAATCCTTTGACATTGTTTCTTAGGACAAGATTTCGAAAATACTTGGTGAGATAACGATTCATCCTGGGTTGAAGATTGTTATGATTTTCCTCTACGATATAGTTGTTTCAAAGCTTAAGACTGGTGAAGAGTGGTCTAAATATATTAAATGCAGTATTGGGTTTTAGTAAGGGTGTCCCCTTTCCCATACCTTTTTTGGTATTTATATCAATAAGCTAAAGGAGAGTTTGGAAATCATGGGGTAGAAGGGGACTGAGCTTGTTGGTATTATCATTACTCTTCTCCTCTATGTTGATGATATCATTCTTAATTCTAGAGTTCATGAGGACATGGATAGGAGAACTAATTCTCTTCATGAATATTTCTCCAAGACCGGTACGACACTTAATACCGACAAGATTCATATCATGATAATTAAATCTAAAAAGATCACCCATGGAAATTTCATCTATGATAATAGTTGCTCAGAACAAATCTCTTCTTATAAATATTTGGGTATCAACATTCCTAATCAGCTTAATTGGAATTATAACATTGAGAGAAGGATTATTGGGGGCTAGAAAGCTTATTATGATCTCAAAAACAATTATAAGGCTACCAATATTTGTATTTGGAGTTAAAAAAAGGTTCCTCTTCAAGACCCTGATCAACCCTGTGGCCTATAGAGTTGTGAAGTCTACAGTTGTAGTATATCCACAAAGTCATGGAGAAATATTGTGATGATTCAAAAGAAATTCGTCACCTACAATCTCAAGATGATACAAATTAGAAAACAGTCAAAATAGTTTTATTCACTTTAAGTGCACTTTTCATGATGGATTTAATGTATCTACCACTGATGCAATATTGAAACTTGAACCTATATATAGTTAAATGATAAATGTTATATATAAGTAGAATAAGAGTAGTTGTCTCTACCCATTTACAGGGACTCAAATCTATGTCCAAAAGTCATGTGCTGGTAGAAGTGGCAATCATAATTGGGTCAATGACAACCACTAACCACAAGGATATAGGGACTGATTCCCATATAATAGGTGGAGAGAGAGATATTGATATATTTATTTTAGGGTAAGATTGGTCGTCACATTGATTGGTCCCTCCTTGTATTAACCCTCATTCATCTTGGTTATATATGTCATTTTTAATTTATTCAATGAGGGTTTATCCTGATACTTTCTTTTGACTACTATTATTATGACTCTATAGACAGTAGACTTGATAGACCCATAATTGAGTATGGTACAAAAAGACAATATGTCAAGAACATGTTTGATCATATCCATTCTTGTTCCAATAAATCTACCATTCCTGGAGCCATGAATAAAGTAAGTGATGGATTATCTAATCCCATATATATGTGAATGTGTGTGTTAATTTTTAAAATAGTTATGCTATGTTAAATTCCATAGTTATAGTTATATTATCTTATAGATATTATGTACATGTTACACTATGTTATTTTATAGTTGTAATGTTATGTTCTACATAATTTATAGTTATTTATAGTCATATATGTGTGTGTGTGTGTGTGTGTGTGTGTATGTTAAATAGCTATAAAACTATGTTATGTTATGTTATGTTATATGATATGTATAGAACTATAATATATAATTATGTGATCTTCTAATTATAATGCATATAGTTGTACAATTATATATTTATATAGCTATGCTACAAACTATAGCTACAGTTAAGGTAAGTTAAGTTATATATATCTATATCTATATATTATATATATATATATTATATATATATATATATATAATATATATATATAGGTATAATATATATATATAATATATATATATATATATATATATATATATATACTATATATATATATATATATATATATATATATTATTATATATAATATATATATATATATATACACACAGAGAATTTACTAAATAACGCAACTCTTTTTTTTGGATTTTTTAAACTTTAATTATTTTTAAAAATGTATCATACACTATATTTATTATAGAAAAATATTTAGAAAGAAAATTAATTTAAGTCTTAAAATATTAAAATGGAATAAATTCCAGGTTCACCATAAGAAACCATATTCATCATGTTAACTCAAGAACTATATAATTGTTAATTAAATAACAAAATTTTCAATTTTTAGTTTTTAACTTTAAATATAATATTTTATTTATGTAAGTAATTCATTAAATTAATTGTACACTATATTTATTATTAAAAAATATTTAAAATATAAACAATCTGAATTTAAATTATTTTTTTCTATAAGTGTGAGTAAAAACCTTATATTACGATAGAATAAAAATTTACATCATAGTTTCATTGGTCTTTTAGACATGAAACAAGACGAGTTAATTTAAAATATAGCCTTGTTCCATAACTTAACCAAACTTTCCCAAAGGTTTTCATTTCTATGGTATTTCCTAGGCATATAAGAAAAAATAAATTTTCTACTCCTACTTAGCCATTTACGACTTGCAAGAGGTGTGTGTGAATACGTATCTTTCTGTTCTAGACCTATGGACCTACCTACTATCCTATTAATATGATTTGGCATACACATCCAATCAACAAAATATAACAAAATTAGACACAAAAAAATGTTCACTTATCGAGAGACAATGATGGAGCCTCCACCACATTTGATGTAGACAGAGGTGTAGTTTTCTCTGTTGGATTTGCCAAAGCAGTTACCCCCACTCTTGAAGTTATCGGTTTCTTATTGTTGGATCCAATTGCCTCTCTAACCTTGTATTTAATTAATATGGCCAGATCATCATTTCCTTACCCAATTTTTTTATCCAGTTTATGGACATATTTCAGGTAGATTGAAGATATTTTGTTCATATCTCCTATTTGATCATCGTGTAGGAATTCTATGTTCACCACCCTTTGGCGTGTCACCTAGACCTCCCTCATTCATTGCAGAATTACCTTCAGATGCAGGTGGTGCTCCATTTGATGTCTATTACATGAATAATACACCCTAGGTTATGGTTTGAGCATCCCAACAGAGTAGAGGAAATACACCAACAAGAAGTAGGCAAACAAGCAACCTTAATACTTAACCTACTAAAGTAGGAAGAAGAAGTATTACCTGAAGGTCATAGGTTTAAGGTTGTTCTCATAGGGTCCAAACCCTCTACTTCCTTCAATTCCTTAAAACCTACAACTCGTTCAAGCAAAGCATATACAACAATAGTAACTGAAAGCATGTTCATGATATAAGTGTTAGATCATATAAGAATATAAGTATAAAACATGAAATCATACATCAGTTAGATTAAAACTTGAATTAAAGCATTAAGTTCTAATCATCAAGAATAATACATGGCTTCTTTATTGATGAAAACAAAATAGTATGGAAGAATACAACTTGATCCTTCTTTGGCTCCCACCAAAACCTTCCTCCGGATCCATCCAGCCCAAGCCTTAACAATCCTCTTTCAAACACATACACATGGATGGAATATAAAGGAGATAGACATTGCAGTGAACAAAGATCAGTTTCCTATAGCTGGGAGTGTAAGAGGTATAGGGATAAAATTAGTTTTAATTAGGGACAAGTTGGATATAATATCAATATCCTATCTCTCTTTCCCCTTAGGCCTTCCCTATGAGTTGTATTTATATGACCTCAAAATAGCTTTTTCAATTGGGAAATAGTTAGACCATGGGCTCCCGTAGCTAGGATTAAAGTGTAACATGTAAACCCACTCAAAGAATAGGGATTTTATGTTATTTTCATATTATAAATCACATACGCGGGTTGGGTATGGTTGAACCCACTTGTGCACATGCCTTTTATAGGGAAAAGTTGCGTATGGAATTTAAAATAACATTATGTAATATTTGGACGAAATCTGAAAGGAAAGGGCTACTAAAGGGCATGACTTAGAGCATCAAGTATAGAAAGGTGGTAAATGATTCTATAATAGATTCCCCCTAATATATGAGGTCAGAAGGGGTACATGATAGTCGAAATGTATTAAGTGTATAGAAAGAACCATGTGAGGACTTGGGAGGAGATCACTAGATTCCAACCTGTGAAACTAGCAGAAGAGATAAAAAAGAAAGCTCATGTTTGAGGCAGGCATACCCATGCTCAGAGATAGTAAAGCATGTCTGCATATCAAGTATAGAGCAGATCCAATATGTATACAAGTACAAAGCACACTGAAAAATGCATAGTGGATCATCTTATCACAACCACAAAAGTACATATTAAGGCCATTCACAATATCACATATAGAATAAATTATCAATGATGTTGACGGAGATATCTAATCATTGAAGCCACATAACTGATCCTGAAAAGTACCATGTCAAAAAGTGGAATATTGGTACTGCATCAAACTCGGGTGCCAACATATAGGATGCTGTTGTGATGAAATGTAACATATAAGGTGGATGGTGTCACTGGCAGCAAGTTGGAGGGACTGACATGTGAACCATGAAATATTGATGCAACCTGAGGTCTTCACCCATTGCCATGGTACATTTCTACACTATTTGAATAAATGAGCTGAAGTTGACCATGTGAGAAATCCCTTGATTGTTGGTCATTAATGTATATCATTAACAAACATGAGACAAATCACTAATAATGATGATGAGATTCAAGGTACCCCAATATAATCTAACAAATGTGAATAAATGAGTTGAAGTTGAACACTTGAGAGAATCTATGGATCAAAAGGCATTAATTTATTCTCATTGTCGATAACGAAGGAGTCAGCCACTAATGACTACAAACCCTAAGGTACTAAAAATGAAATCTACATCTCATTCCCAGAGTAGTGAGACAGAGTCAATGGGAAGAGATCTACTGGAAGGTAGGCATTAAGGAATCCTACATCAATCTAGTGCGAGTGTAATCCGCAGGCCAATAATGTGGAAGGAATCGAATGAATAAAGATGAAGTAACGAAAGGAAAGAACATTTTTGGTGTACACAAGATGGTTCAAGTGCATGACATAAACCCTCTGAACCAACCAATAATGAAAGCTAACACAAAGGTGAGGAATCCACCAATAGGGTCTAATGGAAACCAAGGTACTGCATAAATCCCAATGTGTGATAATTTAAGCTGATGTCGAACATAAGGGAAACTACTCATTCAAAGACCCATAATACCAATTGATGTTGAGCACAGGGTCACCTATCAATGATGGAAATAGGGCTAGGGTGCATATCTAGGCATACTTTGAGATAAACATGTCAAAGTCAATAAGATCAGACATGCCAGAAAGAAGTCAATGGAGACCTTCTCAAACCAGCATGAGCAAAGGACCAAATAGTTGATGTGATACTGAAGATAACTCACATAGACATGGTGTGGAAGACTAAATATGAGTCAAGAGACACCATAAAAAGGTCGACTCAAGTTTACTTCCCTTGAACAAAATCATGACTCAACTGTGACTATATGGCAGCATATGATAACCCTGTATAAGTTTGTCATCTAGGAGGCATAAAAAAAACTCCCCATATGATTGGAAGAGATAACCAATCGGAGGAGGTTTTAAGTCCCATTTTTCTCAATTTTTGATATCCTCCCAAGACCTTTCTCCACCCTTTTTGAACTCTTTTTTTCCCCTAACTAGTCCTCTTTGGCCTATATCACCCAAGTTTTGACCACAAGGGTGTTGTGTGCTCACGGTATAAAAATTATCTTAAAAGTATTATTTTACCTTGTTCTTAAGTATTTCCTAAAGTTAATCATTTTCTAATCGAATTATCAATTTTGACTGATCAAAAGCTTATGCAGATTAGTCATGATTTGAAGAAGCTCCATGATTTCCTACAGACACTTTGTGATTTCCTATAGATTTGGATTTCTTGTAACCGCCCAAATTTCCTATAGCAGAATTGGTGGTTGGATATGTTCCACTTAGTTTCAGGAAGAATGAGAACATGTGTTTTATGAGTAAATCCATCTACATGGACGTGGTCCTATTGGCTATCGCAAATTCATCATTGAAACCACCCAAATCTTTAGTCCTTTTCTCAATGGCCGCATTGCGAAAAAGTTGCAGTGATGTCACGAAATTAGTTTGATCCATGCTTTTAGTCATGTATAAAACTCAACAAAGCTATTTTGTCATTTTTTTTAGTTATTGATAGCAAGCAGTTACATCATAGTAGTTTTCCTAATTCAAGAAAACATATGCCGTTGAACTTATATAGATGTCAATATGTTTCATTTGCAAAGGGGATGATTGGTCGAACATATTAGACTTTTACATCTATGGAATACTTTTTAGATTAATAGAAAGTTATATGTTCTATTGATCTCCTAGTGTAAACTTGTTTAACAGTAGAGGGGTTGTGAGTAAGGGAGGTCCCACTTTTCTCACAACTCCAATAGATATATTGTTTGTATTTATGTTGATTATTTTATGTGTCAGTAAATTATTAGCACAACTATTGTTTCTCTTTTCTGAATTTTAATAGCATATGTGAAATGGTAGGATGAAGAATTTTATTTCACAAATGTGTTGGAATGATTTAATAAAGTTTTAGCATCTTGATTTTTATGATTGTTTATTTGGTTTTCTATCTTTTCTCATCAACATCAGTAATATCAAGAGTTGTAGAGGGATTATTGGATCCACTCAATAGTCTATGTTGCCAAGTGTTGATGCAGAAAAGAGACATTAGAGATGTGTGTATGAATGTTTTAGTCAGAAAATCACTAAAGGTATTAGCCTACATATATTTTGTACAACATCTCATAAGATTACCTACCCTTGGTTTATTATTTATGTCTGTCAAATTATAATTCTATAATTTTCCCGAAACATTTTGGCATCATTACTAGGGAGGTGCTAAAGGATGATACTGGAAGTGTTTTAGTATGATTTCTTTTTGCTTTAGTTTTTCAGGACTGGGGTAGTCAAAGTGATAAGACATGGGGTAAGGCTTACGCACCTACATAGATTATAATTCACCAAAGACATGTCCTAATTGTTTGGTAAGTAGAAGTTTTGAATTTTGTATAGGGGCCAATATAAATTTCCAAGAATTTTTGGTGGTGGTGTGAACACCACTTCATTAACTAATAAACTGGCAAGGAAAAAGAATCTTGCAAAGAACAAGGGGGGATTTGAACCAAGGACTGATGGTTCTGAACAGGGGTCAAAAACTAATCCAAAGCAGAGAAATACCCCCACAATAGAGAGGAATATTTTTGACAGAGAATCCTCTAATGTTGCTCATCAAGAATCTCCTCTTATGATAGTACATCATCTTTTCTTAGTGGTTAGCCCAATGAAGGATTCCTCTTCAATCCTATTCAAGAACCAGAGTTTTAGGAAAATTACTTAGAAGGATCTATAGTTTACTAGGGTCCCACCCCTTTTTGGTTTAATATGATTCAGTTAGAGGGTACTAGTACTACAGATGGGGACTATCATGAGAAGGAAGTAGAACCTTTTACATTTAAATTTCCTATTAAATATTCTTTTGGGACTAGTCAAATGAAAAACATTCCTCCCTCTGCTTTTCCTAATTTTTGTGCTACCTCTAGGGAAGATCCCAATGCTTTCTTATTAGACTTTGATGTATTGTGTAGTAGCTATGACTACTCTTCAAATGCTCAAAGGTTCAAGTTGTTTCCTACCACATTAAAGGATGAAACTCTCGGATAGTTCATGGAGATGAAAATAAAATAGCCTGAGTTCGATGATGTGTCTAAACTGAGAAATGTATTCATTAAGATCCCGTTGTTGTAAGAAATTAAGGATATCCCTATTTATTCCAAAAAAATGAGGGAGCTATGTACTAAGAAACTAGGGAGGTAGAAGAAGGAACCTTCTACAATTCAAGTAGGTGGAAAACTTACAAGTTTCGTGTCCACCGGATTTGTTACTGAGAAATATGTAGAACATGGGATCCATGTGGTTAGCACATTTATCAATGGGTATCAAATAAGAAAAACTCTAATTGATTTAGGTTCAGCCATCAACGTGATGAACATGGAAACATTGTATCACATAGGATCCTTTCACTTACTTCCTACTACTACCATGTTATAATTGTCAGATAGGTCTAAGGTAAAGCCAAAGGGTGTATTACAAGACATTATCATTCCATTGGATATCTAGGAATACCCTACATTTTTCTATGTTCTTCAACCTAATACCAACTTAGGAGGGCATCCTTTGATCTTAGGGAGACATTAGATGGCTACCATTGATGCCTACATCGGGCATATGTCTAGAGACATGGCCATCCCTCACGGGGCTGAAACTAAACATATCAACCTATACCCCCTGCAAAAACTCTCCTAAAGCCAAAAAATAACTCTTGGGATGATGAATAACATTATTCAAAAACTATTCACCCAGTATTGACAATAGATCAAGCCTTGAGAATTAAGGAAAATTTAGAGAAAAATCTGATAATTGTCATATTTCAAATCCTGATTCTTCACAGCATCTAGAGGGGTGGTTTAGTCCTAATCTAGATATCGTTATTAACTTGCAAAACTCTTAGAAAAATAATACAACAATTGAATTACATTTGGCCCTCTTATCTGCATTACCTGCATATTCAATGACTGAATGTCGAGGTAAGGTAATTCAAATTTCATCTTGAAAAACCCTAAATATAAATTTTGCCTTCACTCCTGAAGAGGAGAAGAAACTAATTCAGACATTGAAAGACTTTTCGGATACATTTTCTTGGGAATACATATACATGAGTGGTGTTCCCCTAGATGCATGCATTCATCATATCTACATAGAGGGAAATTCCAAGCCTATGAGACAACCATAAAGGAGAATGAACCCCTCTTTGAGAGAAACTGTGAAAAATGAGTTGCAAAGATTGTTAAATGTAGGATTCATTTATCCTATTTCAGACATCTAGTGGGTATCCCTATTGGTTATCATCCTTAAAAAAATGGTAAATGGAGAGTGTGTGTGGATTACAAAGAACTAAAGAAAGCTAAATTAAATGATCACTTTCTTTTTCCTTTTATAGACCAAGTGTTGGACACTCTAGCAAGGAAGAGGTATTTTTCTTTCCTAGATGGGTTTAGTGGGTACAACCAAACTAGGATAGATCCAGAGGACCAGGAGAATACAACACTCTCAAGTCCCTTGGGAACCGATGCATATAAGGTGCTACCATTTGGTTTATACAATGCACGATCCACATTTCAAAGGGTGATACTTCATATTTTCTCTGATATTTTGCATGAATACATAGAGGTTTACATGAACGATTTTACAGTAATGGGTGATACTTTTTATCAAACTCTACATAAGCTTAAGAGAGTTTTGCATAGATGTAGAAAAACTAATATTTCATTGAGTAATGAAAATTTTTTCATGACTATGACTGAAGGTATTGTTTTGGGTCATTATGTTTTTGCTGCAGGAATTAAAGTTGATTTGGCTAAGATCGAAGTAATTGAAAAGTTGTCTCCACCAACTAATCAAAAGGGAGTTCGAAGTTTCCTCGGACATGCAATTTACTAGAGAAGTTTTGTTGAAAATTTTACAAAGATAGCCTCACCATTTTTTATGTTATTGACCAAAGAATCTGAATTTCATCGGAGTGATGAGAGTCAAGCTGCATTTGAGACACTCAAGGAAAAACTCTCTTTAGCACTTGTCTTGAGAGGTCTAGATTAAAAATTTCTCTTTCATATTTCCATTGATGCCTCTAATTCAGCTATAGAAGCAATATTGGGCCAAAATGAAATTCTTACAACCCATGGTATTTATTTTGTGAATAAAAATTTAACTCCTGCAGAGCTGAATTACATTGTAACTGAGAAATGATTTCTTGTTGTAATTTATGCTATTAATAAGTTTATAAATTACATTACTTGTTATGAAGCTTTTGTACATACTTATCATGCTGCTATTTGATATCTCATGAACAAAACAGACACTAATGTCAGGATTAATAGGTGGCTTTTTCTCCTGCAGGAATTTGATGTCACAATATTGGATAGGGCTGGTAAAGAAAACCAGGAAGTTGATTTCCTACTAGGCTCAACCATGCAGGTGAGGATGTTCCTGTTAATGATAACTTTCCTAATGAAAATTTGTTTTCTATCTCTATTAAAACACCTTGGTTTGCAGATATGGCCAACTACCTTGCTACAAGAAAGTTAGCCCCATACTTTTCATCTAGTTAGAAGAAAATAATTATTAGGAAAAGTGTTATTTACTCCTAGATAAAAGGAGACCTCTTTTGCACCATTCTTGACTTGATTATTTGCAGGTGTGTCAGGGAGGATGAGATGTATCATATCTTAAGATCTTGTCATGATGAACCCTGTGGAGGACATTTTGCAGATAAGAGGAAAGCCTACAAGATCCTTTGCTCCAGGTATTATTGGTCGAGTCTTTTTAAAGATGCAAAGGAGTGTGTGGGTAATTGTGATAGTTGCCGAAGAATAGGGTGACCTATTCAATAAGATGAAATTCCTTTGCAAACACAAGTTCTCATAGAACCATTCAAGAGTTGGGATATTTATTTTTTAGGTCCCATCAATCCTATGTTGAAAGGTAAGAAGTATATTTTGGTTTGTACTAATTATGTGACAAAGTGGGTGGAAGCAAGAGAACTACCAAGAGCAATAGATAAAGAAGTGGTATAATTTTTTTTCTTGGTGTTTATGTAAGATTTGGGGTACCTTGGGAAATTTTTACTAATTAAGGTACTCATTTTGTGTCAAATCTTATGCAAGGAATTGTACAGAAATATCATATTACTCATCGGTAGTACACCCCTTACCATCCACAGTCCAATGGGAAGGTGGAATCAAAAAACAAGGTGTTGGAGACAATCCTCACTAAGATGGTGCAACTACATAAGAAGGATTGGGCTGATTGACTTCCTGAGGCAATATGGGCCTATCAGATTACATGGAGGAATACCATTCCCTTCTCTCCATATGAATTAGTGTAAGGAAAACAAGCGTTACTTCCAACTGAATTTCAGATCAAGAATTTCAAGATGGTAGTAGATTTGGGTGTATAACTTAATGAGGCACAACAATAGAGAATCCTCCAACCCAATGAGTTCGATGAGATTTGGTAGGATACTTTTTAGCATACCGATCCGATTTGACAAAAACAAGCTAAATGGCATGACATATACATTAAGAAAAAGCAGTTCAAGGAGGGAGATTGGGAATTGTTGTTTGCTCCGAAATTTAGGAATTTTAAAGGGAATTTAAACACACATTGGCTGGGTCCCTATGAAGTTAAGAATTTTTTTGATAATGGATCTATTTGGGTTAAAACAACTGATGATGGAAATGTTACCTTCTTGGTGAATGGGAATCTCACGCTATATCAAAAATCATAATATAAGGAGGAATTTGTGGAAGAGATTGTGAAGAAGAAGGAGCTAGAAATGGTGGATAAGGAATTAATTCCTTTCACTACATCTTCTTGATCTTCTGCCATAATAAACGGAGCTCACTTTGTTCCTTCTCATGCTCAGTATACTGTGAGAGGAATGTCTATTGGGTACAAGTTTATTCCTTTGTCATTCCCAGTGGACTATTTAAGGAAAAGGAGCCCCTTAAAGTCTTCTTTTTCAGTATTTCAGACTCTCTAAAATTAAAATTTCGTAAGGATGGACTGCCTTGGGCTCACTAATATCACAGGTCAGTATATCCTTTGGGAACCTCTCAATAAATTATGTCTTCAATAATTTTTTGGTTTTCTCATGTTGGAATGATGTGGTATTTATTAAGGCCCTCCTTCAAATAATCTTTCCCTATCAACATCAACAAATCATCTAGGTGCATGATCAGTCTTGTGATGCCTTGAAGCTTATATGCCTTAATGACATGCTATCTCACCAGAAACAACGGGAATTCATTAAGACTCCTTCACTACTCGATTCTACACATGGTTTTACAAAAAATAATTAATTCATACCTGATAGGATGCATCAGATGTACCTTGGTCCTCATTATCATTAATGGTGATGGGCCTCATGTTGGTTAAAAGTTAACCTTAATGACTGGTAATCTAAAGAGATCATTGCACATTCGACATCAACACCTCCATTCATGTGCAATGAACTATACAAAAAGGGGAAGAAACGGTTTCCAGCAGAAGTTCAACAATTGCGGTTCTATTTCTTATAGCGACAAAACTAGTTTTCCAAAGAACAAAGAACAAATAGGGCATATTCTACAGAATCTAAAAAGTACTAGTCATTTTTTAATTAATTGAGACCATGAACTATACAATTGTGCATATGATGTTATTTGAAGGTTGGTTATCATTTCAAGGCCAAGATCAGTCAATATATAAGTACTGGACCATGGAAAGGTAAGGCCATTAAGGTACAATTAACGATAGGATGCTTAAGGTAAAAGGTAATAATACTTTAATTCTTAAATTTTGCATGAATGTAAGTCATGGTAACCCTTGCGAAAGAAGGTAGCTACAAGGCATTATGTCATAAGTTGAGTTCCATTGCTGGCCATAATTGCTCTTACATGTCCCTCAACTATCGTTCAAGATTTATCCCGCAGGATAGATCCTGATGAAAATCATGATCACATCCTATGTTTCTCGAAAATTCCATATTTCCTGAATACTTCCAAATCCAAACTATCATTCTCAAGTTTTTTCTTGTTGTGCTAAGTCTTAGAGGCCTCTCTTTGATCTGAATCAACTATATTCTCTCCCATCCCTAACTATGTCAAACATGTGTTCTGCTGTCAAGTTTTGAACCTCAAGGTCTCACACTGTTGGACGTTGATCCCTAAAGTAAAGCAAGACTGGAAAAGGAAAGGTGATCGCCTCTGTTTTTGAAATTTAGTGGGCATAATTCATATGTAACAAAGAACGTTTCTTTGAATCTAAATGGTGACAAAGCATAGGTGGGGAATGTTTAAATCAGGTTGACAGAGGAGCTAGTAGCTCGAGCATGTGATACCCCACAGGAAGGGGAGCATTGTTTTAAGAATCACTGTTTTAACAAAGAATTTTTTTGTGCCTTTCCTCTGGAAGAACATGTATATCCTGATTGGGGCAAGGGAATCCCAGAGGATTTCCTTAGAAGTAAGTATCAACACCTTTTTTTTCTTGTAGAAATGCGTAACCTATGAAGGCCACTTTCAACTATCATTTTTGTTTCATATGCATCCTCTCACCCACTTCCGAGATAGGCCTTTTAATTTTTTCTACTATTTAAGAATGTCCCTAATGAAAATGTCCATTGCTCCCGAGGCAAGGGCTACCTAGATAGAGAAAAACCTCTATCACAATGGGTTGATAAAAATTATCATGACAGAGGTTTTACAGAACAAGAATGAAACATGGGAAGAATTCTTGTTAGAATTTTACTTCATGGAGAATGAGAAGGACCCTAGTCTGTCTGAACCTAAGGAGGAAGAGGAAAACAAAAATTCAAAAAAAAAACCTTGAACCCATGGTCTGTTGATAGAAGAGGAAGTGGTGGTGACTGGGGAGACCTTAGGGAAAAATTCCAAGTTGAAGGGCCCTTATACCCCTGCCAAGTGCTTTACAAGAAGCCAGGTTGCGAAGCTAGAAACAAAGGAAAATGTAGAGGAAGGGGTATCAAAAATTAAAACCTATAAAAAGAGTAATATTTCCTGAGACCTGTCCAAAAGGAAAGGGAAGGTGGAGTCAACTAAATTTGTTAACAGAGAAGAAGTGGAGGCCGTGTCTTTTCAGAATTCACAGTTGTAGGAAGGAAGAGAGAAAAGAGTTGGAGAGGAACCAATTTTGCCCCATTGCTCTCAAGGACAACATGATGGAGAGGGAGCTTCTAAGAAGAAACAATATCATAAGGAATTGGAGGAAACTATTGCTAAACTTACATTTTCTGATAGGGTCCTTTAAAAGGAGAGTGAAACCCTAAGGGAAAATAGCCTACACATGGAGAAGGAGTACGATCACTGGCATCAAATAGCAGCTCTAATTATGAAGAATAAGCATGTCCAAATTGAGCACTTGCAGAAAAAGAATGAGGGTTATCATAATCTAGTTAGGGAAGAGTCTAGTAAAGCCCAATTAGACCACTTGGCTTGAGTAGCTATAGAACAGGGCACAGACTGATTTTTTCCTAAGGATGCAACATTTTCTTGCTTGCATAAGAGACATGGAAGAAGCTAAGTGTGGGGGAGATGTTGAATCCCATTTTTCTCACTTTTAGATAGCCTCATAAGACCATGTTTCCCCCTTTTTAGACTATTTTTTATTCCTAACTACACCTATTTTTCCTATATCACCTAAGTTTTGACCACAAGGGTGTTATGTGCTCATGGTATGCAAATTATCTTTAAAAGTATTACTTTATATTGTTCTTAAGTATTTCCTGAAGTTAATCCTTTCGTAACTGAATTATCAAAATTGGTTGATCAAAATATTATGCAAATTATTCAAGATTTGAAGTAGTTGCATGATTTCCTGCAAACACTCTGTGATTTCTTGTAACCACTGAGATTTCATGTAGAAGAATCATTGGTTGGATATGTTGCACTTAGTTTCAAGAAGAACGGGAAGATGGGTTTTATGAGGAAATCTACTTACATGGACCCTGTCCTATTAGCTGCCTCAAATTGATCATTGAAACTACCCAGATCTTCAGTCCTCTTCTCGATGGTTGTATTGGGAAAAAGATCCATCAATGTAACAAAATTAGTTTGATCCATGATTTCAGTCATGGATCAAGCTTAGCATAGCTATTTTTTCATTATGTTTAGTTATTGATAGCAAGTAATTACAGCATAGTAGTTTTCCTAGTTCAGGGAAAAATATGCCTTTGAACTTGTATAAGCATCAATATGTTTCATTTGCAAAGGGACTGGTTGGTCGAACATATCGGACTTGTACATATTTTTAATACTTTTGAGATTAATAGAAAGTTATATGTTCTATTTATCTCCTAGAGAAAACTCCTTCAATAGTATAGGGGTTGTGACTAAGGGAGGACCCCATTTGCTCACAACTCCATTAGCTATAGTATTTGTATTTGTGTTGATTATTTTGATGCATCAAAAACTTATTTGCACAACTAGTGTTTGTCTTTTATTCATTTTAACAGCATATGTGGAATGGTTGGATGAAGAATTTTATTCAATAAATGTGTTGGAATAATTTAATTAGCTTTTAGCTTCTTGATTTTATTATTGTTTGTTTGGTCTTTTATCTTTTCTCATAAACATCAGCAATATCAAAAGCTGTAGAGGGATCATTGGATCCACTAAATAGCCTTTGTTGTCATTTGTTGATGTAGAAAAGAGACATTAGAGATGTGTGTATGAGTGGTTTAATCATAAAATCACTTAAGGTATTAACCTACATATATTTTGTGTAGCGTCTCATAAGCTTACCTACCATTGGATGATGTTTTATGTCTGTCAAATAACAAGTCTATAATTGGCCCAAATAGGAGTAATTTGTCAATAACAAGGTTATGGCTCTCCTAGGTCAAACTAAATCCTATCCTGATGTAGGAAAGACTCATTTTAAGTGCTTTGTTCAAGGGCAACATAATTGACTCTTGCTGCCAACAACGAAGGAAGTAAAGTCTTGTTCCCACTCTTTTTTGGAATATATTATTTTTTGTCTTTTTCATATTTATAAATCGTGAAAAAATAATAAAATAATGCCTATAGTACAATGAAAAGAATGAGTGTCCAAATACAGATACACTAGTTCCTCAGACGGGAACATTCCTTTGTTGAATGCAAGGTGACGAAACCGGTCATTGACACTCAAAGGAATGTTCTAGAGGCTAAGTGATTAAAAAGTTGATTTATCAAAAAGGCATGGTCAAAAAGTGGCTTATATTCAAATCCAAGTGAAGCTAGATTAAGGCCAAAAGCTACAAATATTCAACATGCAATGTAAAAGTACAACAAACATGTGGGAGCCTCTATGGTATAATTCCAAAAAGATAGTGAAGAAGAAGGAGAATGAAACTTCATCACAAAAAGTCACGGTGGGACTAAAGAGGACTTCTGAGGCTACTAAACCTTTGTAGCATGGGCCACATATGTTAGCGAGGATCTAACTAGGAATCCCATGTAAAGGAATGCTCTACCATCGTTTCATGATTTTATAAGTCGGCGAGTGAAAATGGCTTTAAGAATTATAACATAATGGGGCCGACCCTGAGGCAATATATCACAGTGTGGAGGGTAGAATGCATAATGAAATGGAAAAATGATCTTTCTTAACTTATATTCCAGTGAAGAAAAATGATACTTTCCATGATGGGCCAGTGTTCATGGAATCGAAGTGGTAGAAAAAATATCAAAGTATTCATTTTAACTTGAAAGACAACTTATTCAAGAAATCAAGGCCAAAAGGTCACAAAGTTTATAAAACTATTAAAAATAAATGATAAACTTTGTAAAAGTGGGTTGTAAAAAAAATTCAAAACATAAGTTATAAATAGACCCTTTGGCCCAGCAAACCTCGTTTGTGTTTTGAATAATTGAGAGAAGGAGATCTAGAGTAAAAATCAACAACCATGCTCCACCATATTTCTCGGCTCGAACAGTTAACAAACATCCAGGTATTCCTCAAATTTGATCCTTTAATGAATTTATGTGCATTTCAAACAATATTTTACGATTTTTACTGTAAAGAATTGCGTTTTAGATTTTTTTCTCTGCGCGTATGTGATTTGGGCATATCGAATCCACGTATGAGCAAGCCCTATACATGACTATGTATGAAGTGAAACCACGTGTCCATAGTGAAAAAATTAAAACTATGATTTTTAATGGATGAAAATGTTTGAATTACAAGATGGCTATCACATGAAAAGGAAGAGAGCATGGTGCAATAGAAAATGAAGTGATGAATGACCCACTATCACTGGATGCATTGAGAGGGTGTGGATTATTAAAAAATTTCTAAATGCCTAATATGAAATCCACTACAAGGTTGTTGGAGATGCTTGTGAATTATTGGGATCCAAAAGAGCATGCTTTTATGATTGATCAAATGCCCTTCTGAATTGAAGTAGAATATATCTATTTCATCGCTAGTCTTTCCCGAAGTGGGGAGCCAGTTAACTTGCAAGGGAAGGCCCGAGGAAGTCTCAACATAGATTATTATATTCACATATATTGCCCTGGAAATAATGCGAATGCAGGGACAAAGATCCCAATCAAGAGTGTGGAGAGTCTACCACTCAGAATTCTCCTTTTTAATATTGTGAGGGTAGTAGTTTTAGCTTCATTGCACTAGGTATCATGTGTTACAATGAGCCTAGAAGTGGATTTATTCACATTTAGTCTTCGATTAGTGTGCAACCCTCCTCATTAATCTCAAGAAGAAACTCACTTCTATAAAAAATAGTAGTACCAAACATTTTTGGTATGGTACCATCCTTTGCAATTTCTTCTTTGATAGGATACTAGGGCTTTGACCCAAAGTCTTCTCTACAATCAACAGCCTGAGAGATCCATGTATAGGTAGATGGGTTGATTTGATGAAGAGACTAGGTGGTGGCGAGGTCCCTAGAACAAATTTTGATGACGATTTTTTCCTTTGGTGGGAACAACGAATCATTGCCATCAATGAATAATCCTATGTAGGTATGGACTTCAGAGGGGATCGAGGTCTAGTGCTTCCATTGGATGTTGCATGTGGTGCCATAGGTAGAATTTTTTTTTTTTTTTTTTTTAAGTTATTTGATTTTTTTGGATTTTAAAAAATTATAAATTGAAATTCTTTTTTATGAGAAATGATTCTTACAAAATTACCTGATCATGATACATATGTGAGACCAATAATACTTGAGGGTCTACCCAAGCATAGGCATCATGGAAAGAGGTGGAGATTGCTACAATGGAGACTGAGACACTCTTCCATATCGTACAGAGGAAATTGGAGAGGTTAACTCACCAGGTACCTATGGTGGCAATAGAGGATCTACAAAAGCCTATGTAGGGACGCATGGCAGGAGTACCATGAGATTGGGTGTAGCTCTTCCCATAGGTGTCTAATGCCATCGTATTTTTCTGAGATGCACATTTGGGGTTGGACCCATAGATATAGATTGTAGATGTCTAGATCTTGATAGGCATGATTGAGGTTAAGCCCTAATTTTTAAGGACATTTTGTCCTAATTTTGTATAACATTTTGAACATAAAAATTATATCTATATATAGATGGTTTCATAATGTGATGATCATATATACAGATGATGTTCAATTATTTTTTATTTTTAATGCGATGAATGATTAATATGCCAATCTAATGTTTGATTACCTATGGAATCAACTAATGGATTTTCTAATCGTGGAATATGGATAAATGTGATCAAATTAAATGATCTTTTTAATAAACGCACTCCCATAAACCAGTGATATAAACAAGGATATCTCACACAAAAGATGTTTTTTAAATGAGAAACCACCAATTGTGAATCCAAGTATACTACTAGTGAATCAATACCAAGAGACATTGCTTTAGATAGTAGGTTAACCATAGCAGTATATTCTGTTAGCTCCTGCTGCAGCAGGTATTCATATTTCATGATTGGCATTTCACGGGCAAAATATGTTGTACTTTGCTTGCTGCAATGCTCCATATTTTCTCAAACAGTCTCCAAATGAAGAAGGCTACTTCAAGTTCATTCAATTGCCTTCAAATTTTGTAAATTTTTCCTGGTATCACTACTGTTAGTTAAATGGAGGTCCAAACAGTTTAATCTTGGTCTCCCTAGGTTTAAATTTCTTGTTTTAGAATATAGAGATTGTAAGTCTCTCCAAACAGTTTAATCTTGGTAGACTCTTAGATAGGTAGAGAAATAGAAGAGTCCAACAGTTTAATCTGGGCTCTGGAAGAAATAAGGGTAGTATGTAGATAGGAAAGCATCAAAAGAAAATGTATGATGGGTTTGCAAGTCTAAGTGCACACCCAAGCAAAAGAAGAAAAAATGCTAGGCAAGTAGGCTGGGTAGGTAGTTCTGAGGCTGATTGAATTGCTGACCAGTTCCAAGTTTTCAGGTATCATATCATGCAGAACATAATCAGCAAAGATCTGTAAGCAAAAAGGCTCAAGTGAGGTATAACTGACTTCCCTTCTCTGTTTTCCCCAATCATTAACTAACATCCCCAAAAGAGGTCAAGATCTGCTTGACACCTCTTGAGCTCATCATCTTCATCACTCCGGTTGAGTAAAGGTCTGCTTTACTCAAAGGTGTTCCATATCTTCTCCCAAAGTATGGTCCTACCCCCTATAACAGCCTACGTCTCCCAGACTTAGCGCTTTCTTATCAACTCCATATTAACCACTAACATTATTATGTAGCTCCCTATGTTTCCCGTCCCCGTAATAATAGTAAGTAAAATCCCTTATGTAATATTCCCCCCTGGTTGAAAAATAACCATATCAGTTCCCGGGAATTGTTCAGTTTATGAGAAACTAAGCAAGAGCCCCGACCCCCTAACCACTTCCCAAAAATACGATGGACTCCTTCCAAAGTATAAAGTTCCCCCGAGGTAGTCAGACCCCTTCCGAAAACCTTATAAGACCTTCACACCCACTTACTTACCTTTTCCCCTCAAAACCGTTTTCGCGTCACAACCTCGCACTCTCGCATTCATACCAAGCATAGCCCATCCGTCCCCCACCGATGGATATTGCGATATCGGCGATTGGCGATCACAAACGCCGAGTGTCCAACCCGTCCACCTTTCCTCTCCGTCGATGCGATATCGCATATCGGCAATCGCAAGCGACAAATGCCCAACCTAATGATCCCCCTCTTTCCCGTCTACGCGATATCGTGATATCGCATCGAAGTCTCTTCACCACAGTCTATCAAGTACCCCACCACGTCGCGCTGTACCAGGGACCCACAGCTGACATCATCCGTCGTACAGTCGACGCCATGCTTACGTCACCAGCCAGAAATGCCGAAAAATCTTCACGCAGGAAGAAAAGTCGCACTTCAGAGCTCTAGATCAAGAAACAGAGGCAGTTTCTGATGCACGAATAGCGCGAACGCTACGGGAAATGGGCCATTTCGAGGAATCTTCAGGGAATCTTCTGGTTGCCGAGCCCACTGCGCACCGAAAAAGCCCGAAAATCGCCCAAACGTGCCAAAGGATCCGGTTTGAAGACAACAACAAATCATTCACAGAGTTTAAAGTGTATCAGATAAAATCAGCAGGTATCAAGCATGTCAAAGAGTATCAGTCGACGGCGGAAACCATCAATGTAGTGGCAAATTGTATCAGAGAATATCTTGAGCGACGACCCAAAGCAAGAGAAAATTGAATACCTTACGACAGATTCACAGAAGGAGAGAGAAATTACTTGGAGCTCTCAAATCGTAATAATTGCACATTCAATTCACACCAAAGCCGAACTGCAGCCCCGAAGCTCATTCACTTCAGCAGCACCGCATCTGGTCCCCAAGGGCCACCTCGTCACCTGTTACGATTCAGCTGCCCCCAGCACAGCCAAAAAGATTTACTTGCATTTAATACCAGCAACATTTAGATTTTTGAAGAGTTCTAAGCAGACCTGCCAAGGTCACTTGTAATGATGTCTTCCTGATATTTTGTTTATAAATACCACCCGAAGCGTTATTGTGAAGGGTTGGTTGGTTGGTAGTAGTAGTTTTTGGTTAGTTTCCTTTCCAGCAATTTCTCTGAGTAAAGACTCGCACTGTAACTGTCATATTTCTCATAATCAAAGATTGCTGAAAGCATGAATTACGAAACAACTTATTATTTTCTCTTGGCCGAGGAATGATCACGGAATTCCTGTGTCTTTGCATGATCCAATAAGTGTTTTTCTTCCCTGTCCATTTTATGTTTTATCACCTTTCCGCCTTTCTAAGTTGCAGGAAAAAAGAATAGCTTAATATTTGTTTCAGTACACCTTAAGTTCAATTTCTGCACTTTTCGATGTTTTCTTTAGAAATGGTTATGAGCTTGTATTCTTAAATGATTTGGTTTACCCCATTTCTTTCACATATGAGTGCATGTCTTTGGAATTCTTAACTGCTCCAGGATCCCACTCATCCACTTCTCCCCTTTGTCAGCATGATGAAATGATTC